>JALIZH010011306.1:0-74153 GCA_030522465.1 Rhipicephalus appendiculatus
ACTCCCCTTGGCTCAAGTTGGCTACATTTTGGCTAGTTTTTTAACACGAAAGTGTTTTATGCCGGGGTCCACCAAGACATCAGTGACGTATTTCCGTCATGAAAATGATGTAGAAAAAATACACATGATCAGAAGACAATGAAAAAAATTTCCGTCAATTGGAGTCGAACCCACGACCTCTCGGTCCACGACAACAGATGCCGGGCACGCTATCCACGCTTTCTAGCATTTAAAAAAATCACAGCATATCCACGGAGTGAATGATGATGAGTGGGCGAAGCTCCGGAGGTTCATCGGTAAACCGTGAATCCTCCGTAAATTTTGCCCAGTCGATCATCATGTAAATCACGCTTCACGCATCATCACGCTTTCCGAGCCCTCCGCTCCGCCGCCTTGTCTTCGTCGCTCATTGCGCGCTGACTGCCGAGAGAAAGAGGAAGCGCGCCAAGAGCGAACGCATTTTATAGCTTTGGCCCTCTAGCGGTCTCCCGCATCGGGGGTGGAGCGAGCGCCACCGCGCCTCAAGCGATCTCCGATTCAATGAGCGCAATGCGCCTCCATCCAATGAGATTCTAGAGTCACCGCGCCATCCAGCGGTCTCCTATCACACTAGAGCACGCAGCGGAGCCGTCTCCTACGCATTGGAATGGAGCGAGCGCCGCAGCGCCATCGCCATCTAGTGAGCACTCCGAGCAGCGGAGCCGTCTCCTACGCATCGGAATTATAGTGTTCTAGAAGGGGGTAGTGGGATCAGGGAGAGCCCGCGGGTGTGGCATCTCACGTCGACGCCGCGAGATGGCGCCACTAGCGCGTGGGCTGTACGGAACGCGAAACGCACAGCCTTAGCAACGTGGAGAAAGCCGTGTGCGCTTGGTGTTTCGCCGAAAAGGGGAAGCGCGCAGCTCCTTAGTATGTTTTCTGAAATCTTGCTCTGAATTAAGACAAGCGCAGAGAAAGGTGGGACGGCGGACGTTTCAAGCTCGCGTGAAAATAAAGCCGACCCAACGCAGACAAGCGGCTGCACGACGATGCGGCCGATTCGTAAAATAAATGCTCACGAGCGCCATAGAATGGGTAAATTGCTTAACTCATTTGCCTTTAACAATTTTCATGCTCGTTAGGACGCAATCGCATTTACAAGTTCGAGTGGAGCCAAGCAATTGCGGCCCATGTACTAACACATTCGGAACATATGCCCCATATAATGAGCTTTTATTTCATTACGCGCAGTTTCGTTTACGAAAGTACATATCCACTGAAAACTTGGGAGCTAATTATTCCCATGATGATGCCGCTATGGCGCGGTCGTAGCAGTTACCCGATATAGCGAAGTTTCATGACACAGTAAAAAAAAAAAAAAAAGGAAAGAGAAACTCGTGGGGGCAACAAACAACTCTTTATTGGCACAAAAGTTAGGCAGCCACGGTATTTTCAAAGTACATGGCTGGAACGAGAGAGGCACTATGAGCAACGGCTCATCTTCGCGTGCAATTTCTTTTTACGTCGTTCCTGTCGCGATTGGTTGAGCCCTTTTACATAGAAGTGCAGCCTGGTCAGCACATAGAACTTGGTCAACTCTGTCGTGAGCACATCTGAATGCTGGCTGCAACCTAGGGTATAACCAAAGTTCTTCTTCACCAGCAACATTACATCCACTATGCTGTCACTGCAGAGTTTCTCTCGGCTGAAGAACACAGTGAAGATATCCTCCAACTTCTTAACTGCCCTGAAAAGCTCCTGTGAGGGATATAACAACCCTCCCTTGTCGCATATCACAGTGAACTCAGAGTTTCTGCTTTCCGTATTAGGGGTTTCCAAAAGAAAGGTCTTGCAGGGCATGCAGTCATAACGCTTCAGAAACTTTCGAGCAACATAACCTGCCATATAATGTATTAGACGGTCGTCACTCTTCTGCTCCACCAACTCTCTGTGCTCAGCAGGAATACTCCGAAGCATGCGCTCAGCCGATACTAGGTTCCCTTCCTCAATCAGATGGTCAATTGCAGCAACCCTGGCTTCTTGAGCTGAAGCATCGTGCGCACTCAGGAGAGAACTTATTTCTGCACTAGCTCCATTAAGGTCAGCATTGCCTGAGCGTACTGTCTTGGCAAGATTATAAAATGACAGGCAGTTGATGACAATTAGGAACTGCGTAGGTGTAGGGTGGTCATTAGAGCCACACGACTGCCTGACTATACCAAAAAGGTTTTCCAGCGGATCTTGGCTTAACCTAGATGTCATAACATACTTAAATCCCTGGCTGACAAGATAATCCAGAAGTGATAACGCACTGGATATCGTCACCCGTAGGCCATCTGCAGTTGAATCACTTAGAAATCCACCTACTCCTGCAGCATGACACTGCCAAGAAGAAAGAAATTCAAGAAAGTCTTTCAGTGCTTGTGCCTTCCTGGAGCAGGGACGCAAAGCTTCTGCTGCAAAACGGGATGTCATCGTCTTGATGAGGTAGTTGATGCTCCTGAAAGAGTACAGCAATGTAATTTCTTTTTGGTATAAGGGCTACCACTACGCCATTTTTGTATTAACATTGGTAATGGGACACCAACCAACGTATTCAATTAAAGTAATAACCTATTTTTACATTAAAATGAAAAATCCCGACGTCAAATGTTCACCTTTAAATCATTTTTGTATTTTATGTGAACCCTTAATACAGTAGCTACACGTGCTTATTATCAGCAAGTATCTGAAAAGTCAGGTAAAGCAGGCACTTGGAAATAAACACAAAATACAATTGCCTTGAGAGTTTTATAGGGCTGTTCCGTCATGCAGGATAGTGACATGGATAATTTTTGTTTTGCTTACCGAAAGAACGACAGTGTAGCATCAATGCTTCCCCACGAAGCCTCCAGTCTATCCTTATAAAACTGCAGTCCATTGATGACACGATCTCCGAAAAGCTGGAAAGCGAAATTCACTCGCATCTTTTCAAAACTATTCGGCTGCAAGTGAACAGATGAAAGGCCAGGCATTGCTTTCAAAGTTATGTTGGTGCAGTCTATCTTGAAAGCTTCCCTCAAAGGCTGGATAGACACCTGAAAAAAGGGCCAAAAAGTATAAAACAAACATTTACCTCTTTATTTGTGTTATTGTACTTCAAAGCATATATAACTCTCCACTGTAACGCCCACAAGATGAGAGCAAAATTATGAACATTGTTACTAACACGAAATTTTGTTACATACCATGCCATCAGGTGTATTCAGTGGATGCTTGAGGAGCGTGTTCCTCAGGCACTTCAGCAAATGTGGAAAATCTGACAAGAAGTGGAGATGCCGAGCAGAGTCCACAGGGTGCTCTAGCTTGCACGTGACTTTGTTTGACTTGACTCCAATCCCCAATATCTTCCACATCCGTCTATTCCAAGACGCGCCATCACACGTGACGAAATCTACGAATAATCCACTCGCTTCAGCAAGAATTGTTGCCTCAATCAATATTTTCGCAAGCATTTCTGCTTTCACGTTGGCACTTGTTGCAAATGCACCGATAACCTGGCTCCATTTTCCAGTAAATGGCACGAACATTACCACCATGCCATGGTCGCATGTTACAGTTTGCCCTTCAGATGTGAAAGGGCCCATGTCGACGAAACCTTCTATGTGGCCCGAAGGAGTTACCATAAGGTGCTCCGACAGCTTAATTTCGTCGACTAAAAGGCCGCCACGTCTATTCATGCTGCTCATATGTTTTGTTCTGAGCTTAAGCTGGTTAAGTACTTTGTGGCTGAACCCAAATCCACTCTTGTAGAGCCTGAGGTAGCGCTTCAGTGTGCTGTTGCTTGGGAGGGAAATGATGTTATGTTTTCGAAGGTGCTCGTACAATTTGGCGCTTTTCATTTTCATTAGTATGCACTCAAGAATCCAGTCTTTTGAATAGATGTTTCCTTTGGCATTTTTTTTCTTTGCAGCAGAGAAACAGTGCATAACACACTCCTGCTGCTTAGGAGGCAAAGCTTCAATCTGAGCTCGCAGGACTTCTTCTGGTTTTAAAGCGTTCTCCTGCTGCATGTTGATCAGCTGGTCCTTGAGGGCTGCAGAGCGAGATGCCAGTCGTTTTATTCTATTCTTTGCTGCGCGAAGCTTTTGCGCCGTACTTGAGGCTTTCTTCTTAAGGTGTCGCTTCAGCCTTGACTGTCGCGTAAGAAGGGCCTTTCTCAGGTACCGACAGGAGATGCATGCTTGCCCTGAAAACCAAAAACAGCAAATGGAAGACTTACCAGATCCGTTCTGATAGAAATAGTGCAGAAGTTGAAAAACTATGATGAAAAATTATTTGCATGACAGTTATTACAATAATGCAGCAGTTCAACATACCTTGTGATGGTTGTTTTCCAGCACAACGCTTGCTGATGTACATGCCTTCACGAGTGGCCACTTGCAGCTCAAGGCCCTTAGAGAAGTCCGCCCTTGACATGCTGCTAGTTGGCAATGCACCTTTGCAGACACTATAGGCGTCAACACATTCTAGAATGTTCTCAGCTTCCGCACGGCAAGTGACATGTCCTTGGTCGACCACTCGGCCACAAAGGTATGCAGTACATGGGACGCCGAGCGTGCCTGTCTCCACATCCGGCGAGAAGATCACCACCCTTTCTGACATTACCTCTTGATTTGCTTGCATCCTTAATTTGCAATACACAACACCGGTGTAGTCGGGAACAAGGTGGCAACTCCAGTAGACCGAGGGAACACTCAAAGTAGGTAAATATTCGGGCACACTGGGAGCACGTTGCGACGTCGCCGCGGCAGCTTCATCCGCATCTGTTTCCCAACACTCGGATTGCTCATCACCGCAGACTTTCGATTTTTTAGCCTCACGACAGGTGACGGCCGCACTGCTTCGCTTCCTAGGTGGTCTTGACTGCACCGGCTTTTTAGACAAGTAGCTAGGCGCATTGGGCAGCAGCGTCGGAACGGCATCGGGCAGGAGCTCCGGCTTACCACGTGGAGTACGCACTTCTTCGCCGTTTATAATATGCACATAGTCTCTTACAATGCACGATGGTTCAAAATGCAGTTCACAAACCGCACAAGTTTCGTCGAGTTTCTTATCTTGGCGGTGCAGGTTGCGTTCCCAAAGGCGCCGTCTTCCTTCGTCTTTCGGCGCAGTGAACAACGACGGCTGCTTTCCTTTAGTCCACTTGGAGCCTGTTTCACAGCCCGGAGCGAAGCAGTGTCGTTGCCGTGGACGTTTCGACATTCCTACTTCACATGAGTTCAGCCAACTGCACGCGAAAAACTCAAACGGCAGGTTGAAACACTAAAAAAGCAGTCAACGTCGTTACTCAAGCCCGCCAAAACAAGCGCGCGAAGTGCGCGAAGCACCAGAGGCAGCCAGCCCATGCGACTACAGCGCCGCCGCCAACATCCGGGTCCCGTCCGCACTCGCCGCCTCGCTACATAGCATGGGGCGCTCCGGCTGCTGATCCCACTACCCCCTTCTAGAACACTATATCGGAATGGAGCGAGCGCCGCAGCGTCATCGCCATCTAGTGAGCACTCCGAGTACTAGAGGTGACTACGACGCACAACGAGGGACTAAAACACGCCTTTCATATCTAGCACTGTCCTCTCACATGCTGTTAAAATGAAGTAATGCGTCATGACCGTTACACCCACGATTAGTTCTTTCAACGCGTCGTTTCTACGCGTGCGTCCCATTCTGCGCGTTTCTAATAGGAGAAATGCAATTTTGTCAACGCTTTAACACACCGCCAGGTGGCGACCTTACCCCAAGCGTCGGCGTCGGTCATAGCATCCATCCATACTAAACACAGCTATGCGATGCACGCCTGCTTCGCCGGGCTGTAACTCCGCGTTTTCCACTTACGCTCGCCCCGCGAAAAATCGCGCCTGGCCAACAGGGAAGACACGACGCACGTTGCGTTTCCCTCTAGTCAGGTAGTGGTGTTCAATAACTCCACATACCGCGAGTAGGTGACCTTAGCTCAAGTTCGGTGTCCAATCAGTCACCCTCTTCTGGCTGTCGCTCTGCTTTCTCGGGTTCCGACAGCTACCACAGACATCTATGACCACAAGGGCTTGTTTAATCATTAATCATGGATGTTAGTCGTAGGGATGGAGGTGTATCACAAAACGTCAACGTGGATAGCGTCCATGTTAAGTGGTGCTATAGCTGTCAAACACCAACAGACATTGTACAAGCAAGCTATCTTACAATGGCCCATGTACAGTAAACATTCAAATACTTCTGTAAGGACACGTTTTACTTTCGCGTTATACCGATTCCTATGACGGAGGGATCGACCATGTTTTTTTTTTTTTTTCAATTTCCTGGCAATGTTTTTTTTTATTTGCAACCTGGCAACCCTCGTGGGCATGGGGTGTTCCGACAGGAATTTCAAAATATTTTCCCTCTTAGACATCCACGCTACCAACAGGTAACTATCTCATGTAATTTGAGCAGGTCATTGAATTCGTTTGATACGAATTCAACAAAAAAAATATCGTGACTAAGTGCACAATAATTCGATGAAAGCCTTAGATGCTTAAGATCTAACTGTAAATTGACTGTCGGCATCGGCTGCGTCAGCATGAAGGATGCAAAAAAAAAAAGTCACAGTTTCGCCTCAAGGGCGAAGCAATGAATACGATAGCAACAAATTGGCATTTCACGTGAACAACGGCAAGCAGATCGAAACTTGGAGCGCACTGCTCAAGCGCAAAGGACGCACGAAACATACGCACAGGTATACACAGGACGAGCACGAACTAACAATTGTTACAGTTGTTACTTCACTGTGTTTGAACAGCACGCTTCTTTCGGAAACGGGGCCTCTGCAGCGAGCGAAGTGACCTTTGTGCACTCTGTAACCTAAACGCAGTCTTTCCGACGAAAGCACACGACGTAAAACTGCCCCCATCTCTCCACCCCAAGATAAGCGTGCGCGCGCGCCCGGGCAAAGGCGACTACGCCCTGTAGGCCAAAATACAAGGGGAGCCAACGCATCGCAACGAGTGGGGCGCCGAGCGCGCACTTTGCGCCATCTCACTTTCTTCGTGGCTTTTGTATATATATATACATATACATATACGGAGCATGACGGCTAGAAGCAGCCGAGAGTGTCCATATAATTGCTATCGCAATAAAAAAATCATCGTCACATGATGACGTCACCATGATTTCACATAAGTGTACGGGCGCTCCCAGAATAATTCGGAACGCCGGACACGCAGCAGCTCGCCGGCGGAGCGCGCTGGCGAGGTGTGCGCATGCGCGGTCTCCCTAGCGAGCAAGGTTCGCTCCCCAATGCATTTAGATAGGCGCTGTCGTGCTCAAAAAGGGTGGAGTTAGATGCAATATAGCGTCATGACAAGGTGGGGTGGAAGGATCGGGGCCTGTAGAATTCTACGCGCCGTAACCTATAAATCTAGAGGCGTGTTCTATAGCCATGATCTACATCCGTTCTGGGAGACTATATGCGAGTGAGGTGACGTAGCTACAACGGAATCGCTGCCTTATTTTCAGACGACTTAGCCTAATATGCGAAGTATCTAATCTTGCTTAATTATCGTCTAATCCGTGTGGTTACTAGCTCAGAACTATGACTACGATTTTGACTATTACATCACCACTCCCCGTACGTGTGTGCGTGCGGCAGTGGCAATTAGATATAATAGTAATAATAATAATAATAATAATAATAATGATGATAATAATAATAATAATAATAATAATAATAATAATAATAATAATAATAATAATATCTGGGGTTTTACGCGCCAAAACAACGATACGACTATGAGGTATGCCGTAGTGGAGCGCTTAATAAATTTCGACCATCTGGTGTTCTTTGACGTGCACTGACATCGCACAGTACACGGGCCTCTAGCATTTTGCCTCCATCAATACGCGACTGCCGCAGCTGAGATCGAACCCGCGACCTTCAGGTCAGCAGCCAAGCACCGCAACAACTGTTCGGCATCATTTCCTCGGCATCATTTCATTTATTAGCTACACTAACTTCGTCGTGTAATGCCAATGAATTGCCCAACTCAACAAAACGGTGGCGTAAGGAAACGCGGAAGCTGCAACGAGCGAAGCGACCTTCTTGCTGTTCGTAGCTTCAACGCAAACTTTGCGATGATAACACAACACGTACTTTCAAAGGTAGAAGCCATCGGCTGATCGCCTGCAAAGATATCACCCGCGCTCCCGCGAGCGACCACGCCCGGCAGGACAAAGTGCGCATTTCCTGTTGAAAACATGCAGCCCCTCCCCTCTCTACTCCATCAACCCTCGTACGCCTTTAGCGCGGCGGAGACGGGTGGCGCGTTTCATCTCAGCCAGAATTGCGATTTCCAGCAGCGCTGACACCATTCCACTCGCACGTGGAACCTACGACGGGCGGGGCGATGTTACTGATTTAGGCTTTATACAGAACACGACGGCTACGCCGGCGGAAAAATCGGAATAAAACCATTGACCTGCAAAACGCTCGAGGTGTGACTAGCGTGGCTGCACCTCTCACGTCACTTCGGAGTTGCTCACAGATAAGATACAAAATGGAGCATATAGTTATATCATATCCTTATTTTACTTAATACTAATGTTCTGCAAGCCATAGCCACGACATGACTAAGAGGCATGTTGCATTGTGGGACTCCCGATCATTTTTGGCCACCTGGGGATCTGTAACGTGCAAACAGTTAAAGTTCACGGGAGTTTTCCGCATTTCGCCTCCATTGCAATGTGGCCGCCGTGGCCGGGGATCGAACACGCCCCCTCGAGCAGAGCAGAGCACACATTAGTTGCTAAGCTACCACGGTTGGTAACATCGTCATACCGCCACCCCTTACAATATTAACGTTAAGTTAAAGCTGTATGTCTACCCGGAAACTGTGGCATATGGCCAGTAACTGTCTCATCAATGGTACGACAGGATTACCTCAGAAAAGAAAGCGGAAAATTGACATACCATTGCAAAGAACAGACGCGCCATGGGAGTCATCGCTCGCTTGCTCACACCGAGAGGCAAACTTCTCTGAGCAACCGCAGTGCCTCAAACGGTCATCTCCGCAAACTTCACCATTCGTTGAAGCTGGAAGTACGGTTGAACTTGGATTTCCATGCGCAACTTTACTGTGCCGCCTGGTGTTAGGGGTGGTGCTGTGGGCTTTTTGACCAAGCATCTTGAACGATCTACAGCTGTAGCGCGAACACGGCCCACGGACAAAGGAAGGCGCCCGAAGAAAGACGGACAGGGCACGTGCGTATGAGTGCCTTTACGAAAGATTACTAATTCCTTGTGACATTGTCTGGCGAACTCGTCTGTAGCTCATGCAACTAAGTGAAGACCGAACACCTGTTTTTGTCTTCGTTATCATGTCAAGCGTGGCGCTCTTCGGAGCGTGTTATAGGCTTAGATAACAGATCATTTTCAACGGCAAAGATCCCAACTGAATCTTGTCGCCACAAGCAGCCCGCGAGAAAAGCGACGCGCGGAGTGTTAATGATAGACTGGCTTCAGTTACCGATTGCAGGGGTGATGTGCAGCTGCGCGCGTTCGCATTGGTGCAGTGTATTACCTCCTCCCTCTCATTTAAGCGAAGCTTTTTATCACAAATTTCGGCGGCGTCGCACGCGAAAAACCTGGCGACGGTGACCGTAACGTTGACCTCGAAGGTTTTCCAATAATTGATGCTCTCTCGATAATGGGCTTGTCGACGACCAGCCGTTCTCGATATGAGGGTCTGGTCTTTTATCGACGTCACCGGTGATTTAACGTTGTCACATGTCGTTGTTGCCGGGATACGAACGCATGGCCGTAGTTGTTGCCTTTTGCAACTGAAGTGTTGCGCTGCGAAGCACTTAGATGAAGATCCAATTCCATACTGGAACGGTAAAAACAGCGCAGTAAAAACAACGACGGAGGAAGGAACGTACACACACACGTTCCTTCCTCCGTCGTTGTTTTTACTGCGCTGTTTTTACCGTTCCAGTATGTTCCACCAACTAGCCGATAAGTTGACCTTACTATCCAATTCCAACCATGGAGGAAAGAAACAGTTAGGAGAGAGCATTGGCCAATGCGAAAGAAAGAGAGAAAGAAGGAAAGAAAGAAGGACAGAAAGAAAGAAAGAAGGAAAGAAAGAGAGAAAGAAAGAAAGAGAGAAAGAAAGAAGGAAAGAAAGAAGGAAAAAGAGAAAGAAGGAAAGAAACAAAGAAAGAGAGAAAGAAAGAAACAAGGAAAGAAAGAAGGAAAGAAACAAGGAAAGAAAGAAGGAAAGAAAGAGAGAAAGAAGGAAAGAGAGAAAGAAAGAGAGAAAGAAGGAAAGAAAGAGAGAAGGAAAGAAAGAGAGAAAGAAAGAAAGACGGAAAGAAAGAAAGAAAGAAAGAGAGAAAGAAAGAAGGAAAGAGAGAGAGAAAGAAAGAAAGAAGGAAAGAAAGAAAGAAAGAAAGAAAGAGAGAAAGAAAGAAGGAAAGAAAGAAAGAAAGAGAGAAAGAAAGAAACAAGGAAAGAAAGAAGGGAAGAAAGAGAGAAAGAAGGAAAGAAGGAAAGAGAAAGAAGGAAAGAAAGAAGGAAGGAGAGAGAGAAAGAAAGAGAGAAGGAAAGAAAGAAAGAAACAGAAAGAGAGAAAGAAGGAAAGAAAGAAAGAAAGAAAGAAAGAAAGAAAGAAAGAAAGAAAGAAAGAGAGAAAGAAAGAAAGAAGGAAAGAAAGAAAGAAAGAGAGAAAGAAAGAAACAAGGAAAGAAAGAAGGGAAGAAAGAAGGAAAGAAAGAAGGAAGGAGAGAGAGAAAGAAAGAGAGAAGGAAAGAAAGAAACAGAAAGACAGAAAGAAGGAAAGAAAGAAAGAAAGAAGGAAAGAAAGAAAGAGAGAAAGAAAGAAGGAAAGAAAGAAGGAAAAAGAGAAAGAAGGAAAGAAACAAAGAAAGAGAGAAAGAAAGAAAGAAACAAGGAAAGAAAGAAGGAAAGAAACAAGGAAAGAAAGAAGGAAAGAAAGAGAGAAAGAAGGAAAGAGAGAAAGAAAGAGAGAAAGAAGGAAAGAAAGAAAGAAAGAAAGAAAGAAAGAAAGAAAGAAAGAAAGAAAGAAAGAAAGAAAGAAAGAAAGAAAGAAAGAAAGAAAGAAAGAAAGAAAGAAAGAAAGAAAGAAAGAAAGAAAGAAAGAAAGAAAAGTAGTACGCCTGGCAAGCGCACGCGAAGCTTCCCTTGACTTGAAAGAGCCTATGCTTGGGCATGTTGGTAATTCCTGTCTCACTTTTTAGCGCACAAAAGGGACGAGGGCACCGCAGCGCTGTGTACGCGTCGCTTTTCGTCCTTGTCCCTTTTGTGCGCTAAAAAGTGAGACTTCACTTGGCCCCATTTACCGTTAGGGTGAGGGCTTCTGTGATTTGTTACTTTTCGTTCCTTAACCTCGTTCTTCTCGTGTTCACTCGTAGTGCGTCTAGTTGGTTTTCTTGCTGTTCTTTTTTTCTTCCACGTTATCCTCCTGCGGTTTCTTGCGACTGTGACTCTACGCGCCTTATCCTGTAGATTTTCCTCCTCCACCTACTTTTTCTGCGCAGTATAACTTATCGTTGCCACCCTATTAAGGTTGAACGTTGGGCGTGTTGGTACAGCGTCATCGCATCCGCGGCTCGACTGGCACAGACGAAAGGAAAACCAAGGCGTCAGAAAACGCCGCATTATGATTTCCTTCTTTCGTTTAAAATTAAATGTGTATAAGGATAGATTGGAGCCGATTTGTGATAATAATTATAATTTTCAACACCTATAGCGCACAGAAAGGACGGGAACATAGAGGTACGGCGTGGACGCAGACGTGGAGGACATCCGGCCCACCCCACCTCTGTGTTCCTGTCATTTCTGTGCGCTAGAGGTGTTAAGATGGAACACCAACATGCCTAAGCTCACGTTCCATCAAATAATAATAATAATAATTTCTGGGATTCTACGTCCCAAAACCCCAACATGATTACGAGAAACCTCGTTTTGGAGGCCTCCGGAAATTTTGACGATCTGGGGATGATACCAAAATCAGTGGCGTAGCCAAGGAGGGGGTTGGGGGGGGTTCAAACACCTCCGAAATTTTTCAATTTTGCTTGCGTATATATACACACACATAACAAACGTACGCACGAACATACATAAAGTATGGTTGAATCCCCCCCACCCGAAAAAATTTCTGGCTACGCCCCTGACCAAAATCCAAGTAAACGAGCCTCTAGCATTTCGCTTCCATCGAAATGCAGCCGCCGTGGCCAGGATTCAATCCGGCGACCTTCGGCTCAGCAGTCCAGCCCCCTAACCTCTACTCGACGGCGGCGGATCCCGCAAATGTGGGGCACCGGCTGCTCTTCTCTTGCATAATATTTTCCATCCGTCGCAAGGTTGCAGACTCCTTTCGTCTCTGTCAGTCGCGCTGTAGCTACGACGGCCGGTATGGTGGAACAATGGTTACGGTGCTCGGCTGCTGACCCAAAGGTCACGGGTTCGATCCCGGCCGTGGCGGTCGCATTTCGATGGAAGCGAAATGGTAGACGCACGTCTACTGTGCGATGTCAGTGTACGTTAAAGAACACCAGATGGTCGAAATTCCGGGAGCCCTCCAATGCGGCGTCCCTCGTAATCATATCGTGGTCTTGGGACGTGAAACCCTAGGTGATATTATTGCTATTGTTGTTGTAGTATCTACGATGAGGCCCTTCCTACGTAAGCAGGTTTCCAGAGACCGCTTGCGTGAGCACCGATAACTCTTGGTTGCTGTATTTCGCCATTGGCTAGAGAGAGAAAAAAAAGAGGGGGGAGGGTGGGGCACTACCTTTTGCACGTGCTCAATGACGCCCCCTTGCCTCGTAATTGCATGCGTATAACCTTGCACTATTTAAGCCGCAAATAAGCAGCTGCGCCAGAAACACACACCTGCACCGCAGCGGAAGGATACGTTTAGGCCGTGCCGTTCTCAACGCGCTGACGGCGAGTTCAGGCATCTCGTGTAACGACCGCGCGCAGGGAGCTGCAGGTAGTAACGGGTTCGGCCGCTTTTCTGGTAAAACCCGGCCGATCCAAAGTCTCCAAGGTGAGTACAGGTGCCTTACGGTCCAGTACCATTTGTGCTAGCAGAACCGGCGTTCGGTGGTCAGACCATTGCAGAAACATCGACTTACTTCGAGGGGTGTGTCAATAGTCGCAAATAGGCAGCTTTAGAATAGCGTATACGCAAAGCTTTGCGTTAGCGTTTGTCGCCACTGCGCATGCGTCATACGCTATCCTCTTGCGGGCCCCCCATTATGTGGCGGAAATAGTAGGTGACCGCAAAGAACGCTATTTTCGCGTACGCTATTCTAAAACTCCCCTCTTATCGAATAACGCATCGAAAGTCGTTCTATTCGATTCGGTATACTCTAATCGAATAGTGCATATTAGAAGTACGGAATATTTTCGAATAATAAGCACCGTTGACAAAAATCCTGCAAGGAACAAAACGTTGTAACAGAGACAGGTAACGTTCCTTGTTTTAACGATCGAATTACCAAGATGCATGCAGCCCAAGGTTTTACGGGGCTATATCGACGGTCTATTGATAACAGGATGAAGCCGTTTTAGATGTGAAGCATCTTATGGCGAAGCTTAATCCGGTGGTAGTGGTGGTGTGCCGGCGTGACCACCCTTACTGCGCATGCGCAAACCTTTCAAAAAAATAAAAAACCTCCTCTCTCTCCTCTAGGCATCCCTCCCCGCGGCAACCACACCCTCACTGCGCATGCGCCTCCCCTCCTCTCTCCCCTCCCACGTTCCCCCCCCTCTCTCCTCTAGGCATCCCTGCCCGCGGCGTCCACACTCCCCACTGCGCATGCGCGTCCCCCCCCCTCTCTCTCGCCTCGCGACGCCGACGCAGGCAGCATCTGCTAGCGAGTTTCTTGGTTGAAAAAACCGACTGCTCGCGCTGAGCAACCGTTCACTGGCCACCCCGTATATATGGCAATGGATCTTGACCTCCAAGGTGGTGCCGGTGGGAGATTTCTCCTGTGCGTTGTTGAACAATAAAAATTCGCAGCGTGCGCGTTAACTAAAAGCGGACTGCGGGTCTCTGTGTCCAGTCGGAGTCTTCTGTCTCTCATTGCCCATTAGCAGCGATTGGCATGTTCCAGTAGGAAACACCGCTCCATCACTGCGTGCTTTGCGCCTCCCCAGTTTTCTGTCCTGCGCAACGCTGCGATGAGCACCAGCGTCAACGCCACCGCCAATGTAAGCGTTAGCGCCCGCTGCTTCACATCTACACATGGTTCCCTTTAGCGGGAGATGGTGTACTTTTTTGCTTAAAACTCCAGCGTCGCCGAAGAAACAGGGGCATCAAGCCACCATCTTCATCATTATATTCATGATGATGTTGACTCATGATTATTGTTTAACATTTATATATCAGTTTTATTTACAATCTGTTGAAAAAGTACCAATTTGAACGCTAATCTAACTGCTGTATTTCAACCTGCAATTACAAAATATTTCTAAGGCTCTAGCTGTTGCTGAATGCGAGCTTGCCTCAGTTTAGACAAGTGTGATGTTTATTTATCGATTAAAAGTAATCATATGTTTTTTTTTTTTGTTAAAGCTAGTGATTATCTGCTTCAAATTAAATGTCGTGGGATTCTTGGGCCGTTTCTAAAACGGTTGCATTACCACCCTAAGGCTGCTTTGAAAATAGTTGCCTTGCAGTTCGAACACTACTCGAATAGCATTCGAGCCATATTCGAATCGGTCTCATCGCCATTCCATTCGTTTTACAGCGAAAGCTGTTATGAGATCACAACAAGGGTCGTTTCTGCGCCGTAGTTGTCCGCCGCCGCCGCCGGTGTCCGTTTCCAAAAACGCAAGAAATAAGAAAAAAAACTAAATAAATAAAAAAAACACATATGACAGAACGGGAATCGAACCGGGTCTTCTGCGTGGCAGCCCAGTACTCTACCACTGAGCTACCCCGCTGCTTGAAACTGTGGTGCAAACTGACCCTATGCATGCTTCATGTCGGGTAAGGAATCGCGTTAACGTGTGTTGCAAAGCGTTTTAGAACAGTAAAGTAACAACCAGGCGTCACACAATGCGAATTGCGTAACGAGTGGGTCGTTCAATACTCCAACCCATTACAAAAGCCTCAGGCATAATTCTTCATCGTCGTCAGCCACAGCATCAACAAAGTGCACATAATGCGTTACAAGTGTGTAGCGGGTACCGCGCCTTTCCGAAGAATCACGAATAATGGCATAGTGGACGCTTCCCCACTACACAAAAATTATGATTTATGGCGCAGTGGGTACCATGCAAGTGAGCTTGTAGCGGTTGCCCCAAGAGTGTTTAAAAAAGGCTATAGAAAGCCCGCTCTTCCCGCTTTCGCTGTGACTGTGCTGCGCGTTCCGCGCAGGCCTGGCGGTTTTCTTTTTTTTTTCTTTTTTTTCTTTTTTTTTTTTTTGCGGTTCTTAAGTTCACTATTCGCACACCACTACTTACTTTTTTCTATTTCAGTTCGCGTTTGCTTTTTCACGTCCTCGGTTGCCTTTGCCACACTCCTCTTGCAAGCATAGTGAGTGCTTTCGGCACTTCTCGGCGTCTTGTTCTTATCGTTCACGCGTCAGCCTTCTCTTTGGATAATCGCCGGACATGCAGGATACCGCTATCTGTCTTCAGTTTTGCCCCAGTATGTGATTGGCGTGGAGTGTTCTGCTTGTAAGCTACGCAAGCCCTGTGAGTACTAAACTGCTTTGCTTAATTTAAATTTCTTGCGGTTACTTTTCTTCAAGTATGTGTACGTGAAAAAAATACAATTCCTTGGCTTTCCCTTGTCTAAGCCAAGATCTAGTTATAAGTAATGTCTAGCGCGAAGCTTCGATTTTGGCCTTGCGTCGACTGAGGCAATGAAGGACTGAAGGGAGCAAGCACTCCTCGGCAAAAAGTCTGCTCTTGAGCCTTTTGCGTATTATGTGTCGCTCAGTAGAGTCTTCATCTTTTATAAATAAAAGTCGCAGGCGTCCCGTTAAACGAAAGCTGTTGAAGCTCTCGGTACCGTATGAAACGTTGCTCGCGTATGCGTAGACATAATGGAAGTGGGAATTTTCCGACTCTGCTATCGCTCACAAGAACGACACTGGTACCAAAAGGAACCACGGCACAATCTCCCGCGGAGCCAGGCTACACGTCTGACAGCTTAATTAACGCTGTAGAAGACTACTGCGCGCTGGATTTCGGACCATGCCTCGCGTCGCGTGCAGACCGTGCCTCCCAGCTACCGGCACCACTACACGCTATTGTCAAACACGGGTGATATTAAATTATGGCGTTTCGCGCAAAAAGCCACGGCATGATCTTAAGGCAAGCCATAGGGCCGGACTCCTGATTATTTCGTATCATCTAGGGTTCTTTAACGTGCACCTAAATTTAGCTACACGCGAGTGTTCTTGCATTTCGCCCCCCTCGAAATGTGGCCACCGTGTTAGAGAATCGAACCCGCGCCCTCGAGTTTGGCAGTTCTACAATAAGCCAGCTGTAAGCACTTATGGCAGAGGGTTAGATGAATAAAACTACGTAAGCGATGGTCCTTCACGCCTTGCGCCACGGTTACCAAGCTTATCAAACACCTTTGCCGTTTGTTTAATATATATTGCGAGCGTCGACCCCTGCTAACGAGATTTGCTACGGGATGCGCATGCGCAGGGAGCACACGTGTGTGAGCGCATTCTGCCACTTCCTTTGCTTAGAGATGTGTACAGGGGGAATGGAAAGAAACGCGAAGCGTAATCAAATCAAATCAAAAAGCTTTATTCCGGTGTACAGCGAACACTGCATACCGAGGAAATTGGGCTAAAGGTGTGTCAATACACCTGACGAGGGCCAGACTTCCCTTCGGTAGTTCGGGCACTTGTTGCAGCGTGAATTTCACGCAAGTGTTACACAGTGATGATACAATATTATACAATGTTATACAACGTGACAGTGCGGCATCTGTATTCTTTGCTGTTTTGCATTTCTTTTCGCGTGGTTGCAGCCCGGATGGTATTACAAATCCACTAGAGTCATCCGTGATGCAATGAACAACCATTCCAGCATAATTTATAGCCACAAACATAGGCGTGCGCAGGGTTCCCCTTCAGGGGGCGAAGGTTCATCGCAGCGCCCCCCCCCTCCCCATTAAGTCAATGTATGTGGCAGACATCGCGCGCTCCTCTCTTATGTGACTGGGGGGGGGGGGGGGTGCGCCCCCTCTGCCCCCTCGTGCGCACGCCTATGGCCACAAAGGTTAGAGCACGATAAAAAGAACGCACCGCGCTGTTCACGTTTCTGTCCATCTACCTTGTACATACATACTATCAGCCTTATGTGTGTGATCATGTGGTCAGCAAGCCGGTGTGAGGCTTATCGTCGTATCGCTGATCTCCTTACTTGTCGTCGATATTAAAAGCAGCCGTACACTCAGGTCGACGCTCGCGCGATATTGCTAAAAAAGTGCAAGGGTGCTCACGATATTGTTCACAGTTGACGCAGCTAGAAGGATCATCGTGTGGAGCTATACCAAGCTGGATCATTTTCGAAATCGAAAAAATGCGCGATACGCCCTCCACGGTCCCCAGACGCAGGCGCGAAGCGCAGTGTTTGCAGAGGTCGGCAGGTGGCGAGAGTGGCATAGCGCGTAGGAGCCGTTCTGCGCGAAACGTTCCAGCTGTTCCAGCCTGAAAATTCCATTTTCTAGGGGTGTGCGATTATTCGAAAATTTCGAATAGTGGCGCTCGAATCAAATAGTGCATGTTCAAAAAACTTAATGTTTTTCTAGTACTTTTCGAATAATCAGCGCCTACAGGAAGGCCCCAAAACATCTAAACGTTGAAATAGCGAGGAATCATTTTTGTTGTTTAATTATTGAAATAATAAGATTCGCGCAAACCAAGCTATCACGGGACTATCGAGACTGTACCGTGGACAGGATCAAGGCCTTTTGGCTTAGAAGTCCATTGTAGCCGTAGCGAGTGTTTGATTCACTATCATCATCGAGATTCATGATGATATGTTGATTCATGAAACAGTGTTTCATTTTTTTTTTTGTCCGTTTTATTTAAAAAGTAATGACGAATTGTGACCTTTAATACGGAAGTAACTGCTGTAGTTCAACCTACAGTTACTAAACTTCTCAAAGGCTCTAGTCGCAGCTCTATTCGAACTTACCTCGGTTTACACAACTGTGGCGTTTCTTGTCGATTAAGAACAATCGCAATGTTGCTTTGTTAAATTTAGTGAAGATTTGTTTCAAATTAGTTGCTCTGGAAATCTAGGGCTGTTCTGGAAATGGTTCTCTTACTATTCTAAAACTATGCGAATGATCATAGGCGTGCGCACAGGGGAAGGGGGGGGGGGGGGGGGGGGCTCTTTAGTCGCCTAAGAGGGAGGCGCAAATTCTGCCCCACACATTGACTTAACAGGGAGGGGGGCCGTTGCGACGAACCTTCGCCCCCCCCCCCCTTTAAGGGGAACCCTGCGCACGCTTATCCGAATTATATCCGGTTTTTATTCGTATTCGATTCGGTCCTATAGTTCCTTATTCGCACAAACCTAGTATTTTCCTTCCACCGCACCGCGTGCAAGTTCGCGCAAGTCGAGCTACTAGTGCCGTTTTCAGTGTACAGAAGATTACAGTTCTCGGACGCATGAGCACGAAAAGTATGACGAACAAAAGAACGGCGGCGTCAGTGTACAAACGAAGAAAATGGAGTGCCTCGATACTTCCAGGGTGGAGACACCTTTTGACCCACTCCGCGCCGCGGTTTCTTCGCGGGGAGCCATATTGGTTCTAAAGCGCGTTATATTGGTTCTAAAGCGCGGTGACGGTGCTTCAAGCGCGTTGGTTTTTAAGTTATTGGATCAGTTCTTTCACCGTTATGACAGGCGGCTGTGTGCCACTCTGTACTAGTAAACATACGGAAGCCCAACGAATGTTTCGCTTCCTTCGTAATAGTGAGTAAAGAAAAAAAAATGGAAGGCACAAGCGAAACGCCATCTCTGGCATCCGACAGACTGTACCAAGATGTGCGAGATTATTTGTTGACATGTCGTAACATATGACCGTGTATTTTTGATCGCTGGTCGGGAGGTTTCAATCAAACATTATGCTCGCGGGTGCGTTTGTATGCGTGCGTGTATATGCATATACAGACATGCAAAACTTAAAATTTAATGGCGTTTCAGCCTGCCCAGCCCTCCCCTCTCCTTAGCTACGCCAGCGGTGTGTGTGGTGTGTGCGTGCGCGCTCGTTGTAGGGTTGTTCACATAAGATTTTCCTTCATTTTTTTTTTCATCTTCAAAGACCTCTATAACGACCTGTTGGATAGCTTAAATAAAACTGCATTCAACAACAGGTGTATATTTTTTTTCTCTATATTTAACTGGCAAAGTATAACAGGCGTAGACTACATTTCCTTTATCACTCACTTGTTTTTTGGTGTTGCGGAAGTGTACCCAGAGTTAAATACTAGTACAAAAGCTTTTTCCCAAAAACATTGCGGAATGGGCAAACAAAATTGTTGATATGCCAGTTCAGGGTAAATTGTCCTACACTTATGTTTTTCACTTGCAAATGAAAGCTGGCAGAGCAGTGTACACTACGTGTGCTAATAAAGAAAACAACCGAGTTTTGCGTTGAGTGATTATACACCGAAACAGATTGCATTCCGAATATTTAAACTAAAACGTACTTTTCAACCGCATACCGGCCTCTCTTCTAAATACCGGTTGCTGGGTATCTGTTGGATTTATGTCCTACGAGAGCCTTAGGCAATATGTGTCGACCCTTTCAGGCATAAGCTTTTAGAGAATGTCGGCTCCACAGCATATTTGGCATTTGCCATAGAAAAGCCTTTTTTTTTTCAACGGCCTTATTCGCCTGATCTTTTTTCGTCACTAACGCTTATAAATACAATACTGCAGCTTTAGGTTGTCGTTTAAAAATTATCTGTGCTCATAGCGTACTGGCATGTTTATTACCCGGTAGAACAGCTATTCCGTCACTGACAGCCCAAGGATGGTTTCGCGGTCAACAGATGGTACTAACGCTTTAGAAGCTGCATATTGTTGATCATGCTCATTATCCTCATTTGAGAGCCTTTGAGTACATGGCTCGCGACCAGTTCAAATCGTGCAGCGCCTCGTTGTCATCCGATTAAGTGTAGAGTGATATTTCTGCCATGGCGCTCAGCAACGGTGGTAAATACAATACCGCAGCTTTAGGTTGTCGCATAAAAACTAGCTGCGCTCATAACGTACAGGAATGTTAATAACCCGAAAGAACAGCTCTAACACCACTGATAGCCCAAAGACAATATCGCGGTCAACAGATGGTACTAACGCTTTAGAAGCTGCATATTGTTGATCATGCACATTGTCCTCATTTGAGTGCATTTGATTGCATGGCTCGCGACCAGTTCAAATCGTGCAGCGCCTCGTTGCCATCCGATTAAGGGCGCAGGGTAAGCCCCGTACATCCCATGCTGTTTTGGCCACCTTGAGGTGCTGTTTTCTCCGTGACTAAAACAAGTGTGTAGATAACGCATATAATATTTTCTTCCAAATTTACCGCTCTTTTAACTGAAGCAGCTTCACTTACATCTGACTAATATTCAAATTATGGCGGATTTTTTACCACTAGGACCTAAATTTTGAGTTAATATGCATCTTTGAAAATTGGTAACACAGAAACTGTAAAGTGCATAACTTTAATTCTGGTATCGTAGTTGTATACATTTATGCAGAGTACAAGAAAAAAATAATCAAATAGTTATATTGGAATACATAGGAAATAATGGTACCCGAGTAATAAAAAAACATGGTTTTTGATTATCGAGTTTCAAGTAAGAAAACTGCTTAAAAGTGAAAATATTTCTCCAGAAATTCCGTTGAACTATTTTATTTAGTAGCTACAAACTTGGTAATCATTGCCAAAATCAATTTTTCACTTTGGAGCCTCTCGTCTTGCTTGCCTGGCTTCTTTTGTGAGCTGTCGTACTGCTCTATCTGCAACGTGTCGTCGATTGTCAACATTTTCCAGCAAATTGATTGTATTTTGGGCAGGCTTCAATTCTAATTCTGACAAAATTTTTGGTTCATGCGATACTGCCATCATGAAACGAAAGAACAACATCCAGTCTCGCAGTCCTTAAGACTCTGAAGCCTAAACACGTACAGCAATGTCTCTGTGACGGAATTTCCATTAGCTCAGCACTTGCAACGCACAGCTGGCACGCGCTATTCGGTCAAATTACATGACAAATAATATTGATGTCGATTAGAGCATACCCCTCGTTACCCTGCACGCCATTCCCCTCGAAGGATGCTGAAAAGGTTGAGAGGTTCAACGATGAAGAGCTGGCTGGTTCAGCGTTCAGCACCTCAGTACGTCGCCGGCATTCATTCGCATTTACAAGAGCACTGTATTGGTTGCGACGAAATTTACACTTGGTGAAGACTTTTTTTACCCTCAGTATCTCCACTTGTCGACAGGCACGAAAGACACAAGGTGTAAAGAAGCTAGGAGCTGAAAGTGTTCGATCAGACGTTCCCCGAGGAACAAGTGCGAGGAAAAAGGCGCACAGCGTCTTCGGACTGCTTTAGAAGTTGACCTACAATTTCCTATACACAGCTGATTCCAGACAAGCATTTTGGTTACCATGCATGAAGTTTTCTTTTTCTTCCTTTTTTTTTATTTTTTTTTTTTTAGAAATATGAACCGTAAGCACAGAGCGCATACGAGGGGTTTGTCCTAGGGTGCGTGTTCACTCACTACTTGCTTTCCGAAAAACCGGTTTACAGCCACAAAAAATGCTTCAGAAAAGCACCAATATGCAAAAAGGGACACCCTTCCTGAATTTCAAAGGAAAAAACGTAATTTTACTTCAAATTTTGCCATACCCTGCGCCCTTAAGGGTGGAGTAATATTTCGGCCATGACTCTCATCAACGGCAATAAATACAATACTGCAGCTTTAGGTTGTTGTTGAAGAAGACGCGTGCTCATAGCGTACAGGAATGTTAATTACCCGGCAGAACAGCTCTTCCATCACTGACCGCCTAAGGACTATTTTGCGGCCAACAGATGGTACTGGCACTTTAGAAGCTGCATATTGTTGACCATGCACGATATCCTCATTTGAGCGCATTTGAGTGTCTCGTGAGTAGTTCAAATGGTTCAGCACCTCGTTGCCATCCGATTCGGTGTTGAGTAATATTTCGGCCACGGCTGTTAGGTAAAGGAAATGCTACAGAAGTTGCATCACTTCACAACGCGAGGTTCGTACGAAAACGTGGCATTTATTTTTTATGCTTATTGTAAGGCGTCAGTAAGGGTCCAAGATTTGAGAACACTGCCTATTTAAACACCTCCTGGTTGGTCGGGTGCATCCAGATACCAGACGTGAGCAAACTCGGCTGTGTATGCGGTCTAAACAACTCCAAACTGTTCGTAAAACTTGAAATTGTAAGTTACACTTTTCTTCATGAATACTTATAGTCGTCCATGCTTTTATACCGGGATTAGTTGTGCCTGTCAGTCATCAAGCTTTGTGCGCCTCTCCTGTCTCTCTGTATCTATCGTCATCAGGGGTCTCAAGCTCACCTTAGCTGGCGTGCCGCACTCACAAAATTTTGTCCCGCAAACACCTGGACAGTGAAGAAAGTTCTAGCGGGGGGGGGGGGGGGGGGACAAAATTTTACCACCTAACGTTGCCATTTCTTTCAAAGAATGTCTTTCCCATATATCAAATCATTGTGTCCAGGCCCGTAGCCAGGAATTTTTTTCGGGGGGGGAGGGGGGGGGGGGAGGGGGGGGCCCACTTGTTGAAAGCCTTGAAAAACGCCCATTTTTATTATTTTTGCTCGGTAAAACACCCCCCTTCAATCCGAATTTCGGGGGAGGCCCTGGCCCCTAGGCCCCCCCCCCCCCCCTGTCTACGGGCCTGATTGTGTCATTTCTGGAGGGGATTGGACATGAAAATTCGGGAAACATATCGATACCAATCTCGAGGACAGCAGTTTTGAAGTATAGAGATTTTGTCCCACGGTTGTGTTTCAACTCATGGTGACCGCATCGGGTGCCGCACGAATAAAATGCTGGATGCCAGTCTCGTCTCTGTAGCTTATTAACCGAACAAAGCGTTATTAATGGTTTTTAGTTTATCCGTGTACTTTTTAACGTGATCGTGTCACCGGTACACCAGATTGCCCTTACCTTGTTACTGGAACGCATGTTTAGGCAAAGCTTTAGCTTCCCATACGTAAACGTCTACGTAAGTACGTAAGAGTAGACGTTTACGCTTGCACAAACAACTAAATGACGATGATAACTGCATTTAAACTATATTTCATTTAAATAAAATTCAATCACCGCTGCGGCAAAATCAAGATATAGGTTTTCAGCGTACAAAGCAACAGACGTATCGCTGATACGGAACAAGTTGTATCAGCGATACGTCTGTTGCATTGTACGTATAGGCATAGATTGTTTGATCGCTGAATAGCCTAAGTTGTGATGAGACTGCGCATGTACGTTGTCTATTTATTTCTGGGTTAACGCCCGCAACAAATCATTTGGAAGTGCCGCTCGTCCTGTCTTCCTGTTCCTCCCTTTTGTGTGTGTTTTCATTCGCGGCTAAATTGTGTCGTTATATAAGATCTTTTTGCAGGAAACAAACGCTCTTCATCATTTAGTTCCGACAAAACGACAGCTGTTGCAGCTAATTGTCGTTTTTTTTTCAACTCCATCTTCAACCAAAAACAATGTATGACGAAAATATAAAAAAAATAGCCGCGTATCTGCGTGCTTCGCTGCAAATATCGTCGAAAGACGATAGCTGGCATTGATAAAATAGAGCAGGCACTGCGTGAGATATGGACGCCATCTGGCAGTGGCGTCGGGAAACATGAGCTTGTGCAAAACCCAGAGCCACTGCCAGGTGGCAGCAACATATCGTCGACAGAGGGCTTTTTCGTGCATAGCGTCGCATTTTCAGCGCAGTCTAAGAAACACTAGGGTCTTCAGAATTACGTATGAATGTATTTTTTACTAAATGAACACACCAGCTAATACTTATGTATTGATGTTGCGCCTCAGATATGCGTAATATTTGCTTTTTGATCGACAATGTTCACAAGTATGAACGCAGCTACCAGTTCAAGATGGCTGGGCGTTCAGCAAGTGCTTAAACTTTGGCCGGGTGGCTGAATCGTGTGACAGACAGACTGAAAGACAGACCAAAATTTCTGCGTTAAAGTATCCCAAGACAGACTATCGTCTTTAAATAATTCCTGTAACCTTCGCGCGACATAGAGAAAGAAGAAACAGGCAAACATTCGTACACAACGGCCTCCTCGACTTGCTAGCACTCGAGCTACCGCAAATCTCCGAGGCCATGTTCCGGCAATAGAGGCACTCGCTAAGCCCACAGCTCCGGGAAAATCAGTGCGGCTCTCGGAAACGGTGCGAAATCGTCATGAATGATTTGCCGTCAAAGCTTATCCGGATACAAACCTAAAGCCAATGCAAGTGTCAGTTTGGGACTAACAGGCCACGCAAAGCTCGACGAAGGGCTTGGAAGATTTGAAGCGGGCACCGCTCGCTTGAGACGGTGCCGCCATGCTTTTTTCTCCGCGGCCTTCGTCTACTCGCTTCGTCCGCCATCTGGATACGCTTCGCAGCCGGACGGGCGACGGAACCACCGCCCGCGGAAGAGACTTCCGCCGAGCCGTCCGTAGTGTGGATACACGCTAAAGGTGTGGCATATTCGCGGATTCCATCGGGTATTCCGGTAACACAGTAACGGGAGAAGTATACGGACAAGATAAAAGCCTCTGGTAATGGCAACAAGCGACAAAAAATGCGAGTACTATTCAGCAAAGTGAAGCCGCGGGCCGCTAGCGATAGGTCCGCGGGCCGCCTGTATGAAACACCTTATCTACATCTTTCATAACGTCTGACCTGAACGCGCTTCAGGTTGTAAAGAAAGCCCACGTTTCGCGGTCCATTGCGAGTGTTATCCCTGAGACGCTAAAAATGTAAGCAATGATTGCGATAGCAACAAATGGGAATGCTATACGAAGTAAAGCTAGCAGTTAATTCAATTAGTATGAAATCTGGCGCAACTCTCGGAAGGGCTGGCCCAAGGTAATACGGCTACTCCAGGGAGCGAAGCACTTGTGTTCTCGGTCGCTTCAACACGAAGCGGGAGGAGCACAGCACGTAGTACAGTGGTCAACCCTCATGTCTAGAACGACGGAGCGTACGAGCTCGGAACTGCACGAGCGACATCTGCAGTCGTGAATAAGCCACATCGCGCATGCGCGGCGGCAATAACGCGCCTGCCTTGCATTATTGATTCTTATTTGTCACCGCGGATGCAATAACCGCTTTGGCCTTCGAAAGCTCTCTGAACACTTCAGCGCAAAAAGAAAAAAAGTATAATAATAATAAGCAAAAAATAAAGAAAAAAAACAACAAAGCGAACCATTCTCGGCGCCCAATACAAGCTGTGTTGCATGCTTATTCTCCGTTCGCGGTCTCATTTTCCCAACAGCAGATTTTGCCCCTACTTATCAGGTGAACAACGTTTTCTGTGGTTTCGCTCTGTACAGTTGACAGCTCTTCTGACGGCCAAGCCGGTGGCGCTGCCGCGACGATAAACAAGGACGGAAAGTGCTAGGCCCGCAAGTCATTGGCGTCTCGCATGCTCAGATGTGGCTTGTTTCGTGTTGTCGCTCGTGTTGTTCCTAGCGCGACGCTCAGTCGTTCTAGACGTGAGAGTTGACCACTGTACAGCCGCCCATTTTTTTTACCTGAACGCGCGAGCGTCGACCGCCCAGTCGATAAGCGGCGTTTAACGGAGCACAGCGGCGAAATTATAGTGAACTAGATGTTAGTTCTAGTTCACTATAGGCGAAATGAACGAGAATACGCGCATGCCTGCGATGAACAGTCCTATGCAGCCGTCTTCTGCTAGGCTGCTAAGGAACCGGCCACCAGGACGCCCGGAACAGGCGCTTACAGACTCGGCGGTCGATGCTCGCGTGTACAGGTTAAAAAAAAATGGGCGGCTGTACAAGGGTATGAGCTGTACACCAGTCGAAAGAACGCGCGCGCGTCTGCTCCCATTTGATTGAAGTTCGCAGTTGCAGCCCGAGAGACGCAGCCAGCTTGTCAATAGGGACCACTTCGTGCCCCTTCACCCGACAGAGCCAGTCAGCACGTTTCACCTCTGCTTGCACAGCGCATGTTTGCAGCCTTCGCAAGCTTTCGCTCGCACATAGAACATTCTGTCACGTGGTCGTGAAGTTGAAGAAGCAAGCAGTTATCGATTTAGAATTTATCGGGAACATGACGGCGACGGCGAAAGTGTACCTGGGGAGTCCATGTAATTGCTATTGAAATAGACCAGGATGACGCGTCCCTGTATAATTATCTAAGAAGGTGCCTGTAAGCAGCACTTACGACCACTTTATATACAACAGCCTATATGTAACCTCGTCAGAACCTGTACTTTCCTCGTGGACAACAGCTTTCATCGTTATCATTGTGAAACCCGGAGTTATGAGCTAAAGCGAACTACAGTAATATGTAGTGAAATTTATGTGGCAGCTAGAGTCGAGCGTATAATCATTTTATTGCTGTTTGTGCTTGCGCAAAGCTGCACCGAGTCAGATGTACAGCTGCATGGTCGCTGACAGTGAAAAATAAATCTGACGTACATTTCAAGTGTAGACGGACGATAAGGCAATAGAGAATGAAAAGTGAATGTTGGCAACTGCGCTACGAATCGGGATTATCGGGCTTATGAAGATAAAATATTATTTTTGCCTGAAGATGCCCAAGAAATGGACTCTATCCAGGAATACTAAGGAGGCGCTGATCCGTGCTTGTGCCCTTGCCATCTGAACGAAGTAGTATTGTTTTATAACCGCTAGAGGCCGGTCGACAGTAAGAATCCGTTTTAATGGGCGTTGTATCACTAAGATATTCTTGCGTCTCAGGAGGATCATGTAGGTATGCTGAAAGCCGCCATATGCCGCCATATCCTTTGATGGCGGCGCAAATGGTATCGAGGTGAACATTTTTTTTTTTAATTATTGCGTTGACCAAGGAACGTCTATGTAGTATGTAGCCATTTCAGTGACACTTCTCGTTGAGGGTCATCTCATCAGTGCAGTGTCACTGTCATTTCCCTCACAAAATCATTCATCGAAATTATCCGAACGATCCTCAAAAACCTTCGGAGCAAGGCGGCCTCTTCGAAAAACAGCGTATGAACTACGCATCAGCGCGGCTCATATGCTGACGAGTGAGTGAGTGAGTGAGTGAGTGAGTGAGTGAGTGAGTGAGTGAGTGAGTGAGTGAGTGAGTGAGTGAGTGAGTGAGTGAGTGAGTGAGTGAGTGAGTGAGTGAGTGAGTGAGTGAGTGAGTGAGTGGAGTGAGTGAGTGAGTGAGTGAGTGAGTGAGTGAGTGAGTGAAAACATTTACTAAAATAAAGAGAAGCCGCAGCTTCATTCGACAGGCTCTGGGTGTGGGTCGAGTCCTCAGCCAAGGTTCCCCAGCCAAGTTTACGCTAGGCAGCGAGGTTTCCCACTACGGATGGGTGCGGGATTTTTAGGTTGGCAGAGCTCGTCAGCTAATACCCCCAAGTGCTGTGATAAACGAAAAGCCTGTAAAAGTATATCTTTCCGTGGTTGAAAGCTTCGCGGGATTGAACCGCGGCTGGCTGACACGCTCCATATTCAAAGTTGCGAGTGGCATACGTTTGCCAAGCCGCTGCATCAACGCGGAGATTGTGCCATACTGACTAGTACGAATCGCAGCGAATCGCATTCCTTGCTATCCGAGTGCTTTCGCTGTTGTCGTGACTACAGAGCGAGGGAAATTATCGCGCAACAAGGGAGCCGTCGGCCCGTACGTGCCGAACCACCGACCGCGTTTACAGACCCTCTCGCAATATACACGCCGGCTCGCAGGGAGCCGTTTGCGAGACGGCGAGCGAACGTGATTATCGCGTAGTGTGCCCGGCCTCGTTAAGGCGCGGTCTCGTTGGGCCCTTCTAGCGTTACCGCTCCGCCCGACAGTTTCTCGCGAGGCGACGCAGGTTTCCGTGACACGCCGTTGCGTTAGCGTCGAAGCAGTCCTGCATGTTCAGCGTCGACGGTCGGTCGAACCGCCGAGGCAGCACAGCGACGCTGACGGCGGTGAGTACAAGGACGCCCAGGTCCACTTTGCCGGCCGGCCGTTTTGCGCTTTTCCGCGTCAATGTTGTCGTAGGTGCATGCATCGGCTTGCAGGAGGTCTGCTATAGAGCGGCAGGGAAAACGCGATCGTGGTGATTTTCTTTGTTTGCATACGTGAAACGAGTTAGAATCAAGGAAATCGTTACTTAAGATTACACAGCGCGAAAAAGACGGAACACACAGAAAATACACATATACAGCGCTGAGCTAAACTGTTTTGTGAGCTCAGCGCTGTACATGTGTGTCTTTCTGTATATTCCGTATTCTTTGCGCTGTTTAATCTTTCTGAAGTACGAACCAACTCGCTCAAGCACCCGTTTGAGGTAAATGCGCTAAGTTCAAATCGACGTGCTTTGGTCGCAAAAGGCTTCCAGATGGCAAGTTCTAACTGCATACGAGGTGGTTTTCGAAAGCCTTTGTCGATGTCATCATGTCACTTCATAATTGTGCGCCGTTGGCCTGTAAAAGTGTATCAAGAAACCTTCCTTCGTGCGTCATCTGCTGCAATATCTCAACTTTCTTTTCTCGAACTACAAAAAGTACTGGACACTGCGAAGAAAGACACATACAGGTAGCACTTCTTGTAGTTTGCTCAAAGAAAGTTAATCATGTTTAACCAACTATAGCCCATTGCCAGACCTTTCTTATCTAATATCTCATTTTATCCTGCATAAAGAAATAACGTTGGGTTTCTCAGGTGAACATTGGTCTCAGCTTATACACTTTATTTTCCTTGCATTTACCTTATACACTTTATTTCCCTTGCTTTTACTTTAAGCAAGTCATTTTTGCAGTAAGACCAAGGCGTTGAAAGATTTTACAGGGTATCTTAGTAAGTGTTCGGCCTCCTATTTAGCTTAAAACGACGGGGAATGGGACGATCTCGGCATGTCATAAGTGCAAACAACTAAAAGAGCTTTGACAAAGTGACGCCGTTGTTCTTTGTCGGTAACTGTGTTCCGTGGCCTTTTGCTAAGTGCCATTGATTTAGACGGTCGTCTGAGTAAGCGTCGACATTGCGGACTTTCGAAAGCCATTCAAACGCGATGGCATTCCATTTAACGCTGCTCCTCTATTAGAGCGCAGAAAATTGTTATATCGTGGCAATCCAATCCACGGCTGTCCTGAAGTTCGAGTCACCGCGCATTCCACGTATTTTTGTAAAAGCCTCTTCGATGGTCGAGCTCAAGTGTCTCGTCCCGGACGCTAAGCTCGTGCTAGTTTAAAGGGCGCCTAAACCACCTCTGAAAATACGAAGAACGAGATCGTTATTCTCTCCCGGCGTTGCCCGCCTTTGCAGATCAATTCGTGACGTCAACAGTTTGTTCACGTGACGTCAGGATGAAATAGGCTCTCGATTGGCCGACATATACGAGAGATATCTGTCGTGAATTGTCGCCTACCCGGCTTTACCGTGCAGTCGCATGCCCGGTCCTCCGGGTCTCGCACGACTATCGTGCTCGATAAGCTGATTTCACTTCGTTTTCTGTGTTTGCGACTGCGCTAGCGGATATAGCACCGTGTCTTCAAAAAGCGCGAAATCCTGACTGGCTCAACGCTTAGTGCTGACATTCCACGTGTTTTATGAAGAAATAAGTGGCGAGGAGGAGATTGCGCTTCTAGGAAGGGAAGGGAAGGCGAGAAAGAAACTGCTGTCTCGCTTTTGAACTCGCTGTGGTTTACCCTCACCACCCCGCTTTCAAAGACGAGGCAGTTGTTCTCCCCTCGCCTTCGCTACTCTTCCTACAGGCGATATATGCTCCTCGCCACTTATTTCTTAACAGCACGTGAATAATGTCAGCACTAAGCGCTCGAGCCTTTCAGGATTTCGCGCTGCTCGGCTACACGCAGTTATCGCAGCTTGCGCAGCCGGAAACACACAAAATGAAGTGAAATCAGTTGATCGCGCACGATAGTAATGCGAAACAAGGAAGAACGGAAGGGCGGCTGCATAGCAAAGCAGTGCAGGAGACCATTCACGTCCGATATTTCGCGTGTATGGACCAATCGAGAGCATGTATACTATGTACGTCACGGGAATCACTGTCTGCGTCACGAAAGTGTGCAAGAAAGACGAGAAACACCACGAGAGAATAATGCATTCTTTTTTTTTTTTTTTTTTTGTATTTTGAGAGCCTGGTGAGGGGCCCCTCTAAGGTGAGCCGTTTACTGCCCACGCAATAGACATAAGAGCTCACTGCAAAACCGATCACGCGATTGCGTCGGCTGCACTTGCGTTATATTAATTTCTCCCTCTCTCTCACTACGCCGCATACCTCAAGCGAGTGCAACGGCTCTTGACTCACATCTGTCACCGTGTTCATTGCAAAACTTCGCGTGCTACGTCTGGACGATTATGCCCTGACGCACTCGAAGGGGTGCGTGCCCGGCCGTCGAAAAGTGCAGCGTTTGTTCAGCGTGTTGCTTACGGTTTAGCTATCAAATAACTGTGACGCGTGATCCTATAAGCGCTGTTCCGGATGTCGGTCCTAATGGCATCATTCTAGCTGCCTATCTCACGCTTCACGGCGGGAAGCCCTATTGCAGTATACGCACGGTGTGTGGTCCACGAACGTCGCAGAAGATGCGCTAAGGTACGTGCTTTTGTTGTATTTCACTCATTAGGGAAACTAAGCTTAGAATCGGCGTATGCCCAACTATGGCGCTCGGCCAACGCGAAGACCAAACACTCCGTTCTAGGCCCTTCGCGTTTATTGGGGAGAAAGCCTTAGATGCCTCATCAAGTGCGAAAAGTTACCGTAGGTGACGGCGTCGGCGTCAGCATCAGCATGATCGATACAAAAAGTCACGTGATCAGAGATTACGACTTGGTGACGTCATAATGGGACAATGGCGTAGCCAGGGTAGGGGGGGGTGTTGACATTTCCAAGAAGTTTTTCAATTTTGCATGTATATATATTGTCACGTGGTTGTGACGTCGACGAAGGCAGCAGGCGACGTGTCCCAGATGAAACTGTTTATTAGGCCGAACTTGTGGCCGGTAAACGGAAAGTCAGTTTACAGCAATACTCGCTGGCACTGATAGCGGCGAACAGACTCGAGCGTCAGCAGTCGATTAACTGGACATCGTTGGAGCGCGCCGGCTTTTATGCATCACGCGTCGAACATTCTAGCCTTATCACTGGTCATCGCGCAAGCTCTGGAATAATCTCGAGTAGTCGCGTCTTGCGCGCAATCTTAACAAAACGATCTACAATAATCGCGAAGGTTCTAGAACAATAAGGCGTGGTTTGAGCTGAGCTTTGCTGACGGTCTTTGTGGGCGAAAACCGAATACAACAAAAGCGAAAATAAGAATAGCGCGTGGCAATGCCCCCCCTTCTGAAAAGGCATCGTCCCGATGCTTAAAACAGAACACGGGGGAAAATGCATGCAACAATAAATCACAACAATAAAGAAAGAAAGTACAATAATTAAGCAATAAGTGCAGTCCTCAGGTTTGCTAACGCGCGTAATACGGCTTGAGGCGCACGACATGGACGACTTCAGGTCGCGCACGGCGCCGTTGAGAGTTCGTTATGCCGTCGGGGACGACCTCGTAGTCCAGAGCACCGAGACGTCGAAGCACCTTGTAGGGCCCGAAGTATCGCCGAAGAAGTTTTTCACTAAGTCCACGTCGGCGTATCGGTGTCCACACCCAAACGCGGTCGCCGGCCTGGTATTCCACGAAGCGTCGTCGAAGATTGTAACGGCGGCTGTCGGTCGTCTGCTGATTCTTGATGCGCAGACGGGCGAGTTGTCGGGCTTCTTCAGCGCGCTGAAGGTAGACGGTGACGTCAAGGTTTTCTTCGTCGGCGACGTTGGGCAGCATGGCGTCGAGCGTCGTTGCCGGGCTCCGTCCGTAGACCAACTTGTATGGCGCCATCTGTGTCGTCTCCTGCACGGCCGTGTTGTATGCGAAGGTCACGTACGGAAGGATGGTGTCCCACGTCTTGTGTTCGACGTCGACGTACATGGCCAGCATGTCGGCGATGGTCTTATTTAGACGCTCGGTCAGGCCGTTCGTCTGTGGGTGGTACGCGGTGGTCCGGCGGTGAGTTGTGTGGCTGTATCCCAAGATCGCCTGGGTTAGGTCAGCCGTAAACGCCGTGCCTCTGTCGGTGATGAGAACCTCTGGGGCGCCGTGTCGAAGGACGATGTTCTCAACGAAGAACTTGGCTACCTCGGCGGCACTGCCTTTCGGCAGGGCTTTTGTTTCGGCGTAGCGGGTGAGGTAGTCGGTGGCTACGACGATCCATTTGTTTCCGCAAGTCGACGTTGGGAACGGCCCCAGGAGGTCCATCCCGATCTGCTGGAACGGTCGCCGAGGAGGCTCGATTGGCTGAAGGAAGCCTGCTGGTCTTGTTGGTGGTGTCTTCCGTCGCTGACAGTCTCTGCACGTCCTTACGTAGTGAGCGACGTCGGCGGCAAGGCGCGGCCAGTAGTACTTTTCCTGTACTCTGGCGAGCGTGCGGGAAAGTCCGAGGTGTCCAGCCGTCGGGTCGTCGTGTAGAGCCTGCAGGATTTCTGGTCGCAATGCTGAAGGCACTACGAGGAGGTAGTTTGCTCGAAGTGGTGAGAAATTCTTCTTTATGAGAACGCCGTTTCGCAAGAAAAACGACGCGAGTCCTCGCTTGAATGCCTTTGGGACAATGGCGGTCTTGCCTTCGAGGTACTCCACAAGGCCTCCGAGTTCCGGGTCGGCTCGCTGTCGTTCGGGGAAATCATCGGCACTTATGGTTCCCAAGAAGAAGTCATCCTCCTGGTCATCCTTCGGCGGCGGGTCGACGGGGGGCGCGAGACAAGCAGTCGGCGTCAGAGTGTTTTCGTCCGGACTTGTAAACGACGGTAACGTCGAATTCTTGAAGCCTCAGACTCCATCTTGCGAGACGACCTGAAGGGTCCTTCAGGTTAGCTAGCCAACACAAGGCGTGGTGGTCGCTCACAACTTTGAAGGGCCTGCCGTAGAGGTAGGGGCGAAACTTTGACGTTGCCCAGATGATGGCAAGGCACTCCTTTTCTGTTGTGGAATAGTTGGCTTCTGCCTTGGATAGCGACCGGCTAGCATAACTGATAACCCTTTCCACGCCGGCAGTTCTCTGGACGAGAACGGCGCCGAGTCCTACGCTGCTTGCGTCGGTGTGGATTTCCGTGTCGGCGTGTTCGTCGAAATGCGCAAGTATTGGAGGCGTCTGCAGGCGTCGTTTCAATTCTTGAAATGCTTCGACTTGCGCCGCTCCCCACTTGAATTCCACGTCGTTTTTCGTGAGCTGAGTTAGTGGCTCGGCGATGCGCGAAAATTCCTTGACGAAGCGTCTATAATAGGCGCACAAGCCGAGAAATCGGCGTACGGCTTTCTTGTCTGTGGGCGGCGGGAAGGCAGCGATGGCAGCTGTTTTCCGTGGGTCGGGGCGAACTCCAGACTTGCTGATGACGTGACCCAAGAACAGAAGTTCCTCGTATGCGAAGCGGCACTTTTCTGGCTTCAGGGTGAGTCCGGAGGCCTTGATTGCTTGAAGTACAGCCTGAAGGCGCCGGAGATGTTCGTCGAAGTTTGATGAAAATACAACGACGTCGTCCAAGTACACAAGGCAGGTCTGCCACTTCAAGCCGGCCAGTACAGTGTCCATAACACGTTGGAACGTCGCAGGTGCCGAGCAAAGACCGAAGGGCATGACCTTGAACTCGAAGAGGCCGTCTGGTGTGATAAAGGCAGTCTTCTCTCGGTCTCTCTCGTCGACCTCGATTTGCCAATAGCCGGTCTTGAGGTCCATCGACGAAAAGTACTGCGCGCTGTGGAGTCGATCCAGGGCGTCGTCTATACGTGGGAGAGGATACACGTCCTTTTTCGTGATCTTGTTCAGGCGGCGATAATCGACGCAGAAACGCAGGGTTCCGTCCTTCTTCTTCACTAACACCACGGGTGACGCCCAAGGACTCTTGGAAGGCTGGATGATGTCGTCGCGTAGCATTTCGTCGACTTGTTGCTTTACGGCGTCGCGTTCTCGCGTTGAAACTCGGTACGGGCTCTGGCGGAGTGGTCTCGCATTTTCCTCTGTTATGATGCGGTGTTTCGCGATTGGGGTCTGTCGAATTCTTGACGACGACGAGAAGCAGTCCTGGAATTGCAAGAGCAAACTTTTGAGCTGGTCTTGCTTGTGTTTCGGGAGGCTCGGGTTGACGCTGAAATCTGTGTGGGGATTTCGATTCGTCGAAGCAGGTTCGGTAGCATCGGAGAGGGCGAAAGCATTGCTGGTGTCCACGAACTTCTCGACGTAGGCGACCGTCGTACCAATGTTAAGGTGCCTATATTCGTGGCTGAAGTTTGTCAGCAGTACCTTTGCTTTGCCATCACGCAACTCGGCGACGCCTCTTGCGACGCAAATCTGGCGGTTCACGAGCAGGTGCTGGTCACCCTCGATGACGCCTTCGAAGTCTGCGGGTTCTTCGGTGCCGACGGAAATGATGACGCTGGATAAAGGCGGAACGGTGACCTGCTCTTCTATCAGATTTAAAGCATGGGTCGCTGGCGTCGTGTGGGGCGGCAGTGCGTTTTCTGAGGTTAGGGTCATTGATTCAGACCTCAGGTCGATCACGGCGCCATGTTGACTGAGAAAGTCCATCCCAAGTATCACATCCCTGGAGCACTGTTGCAGGATTAGAAAGCTCGCAGGGTAAATCCGATTATTGATGGTGACTCTTGCTGTACAGACTCCAATTGGCGTTATCAGGTGACCTCCAGCTGTCCGGATCTCGGGTCCACTCCAAGCGGTCTTTACTTTCTTCAGCTTGGCGGCGAATGGCCCACTGACGACGGAATGGTCGGCACCAGTGTCGACGAGAGCGGTGACGTTGTGACCGTCGATGAGAACGTCGAGGTCGCTAGTTGGTCGTCTCGCGTTGCGGTTAGGTCGCGGCGTCGGGTCACGGCTGCGTCGGTTTGTTCCGCCGGTTCCACGTTGCGTAGTGATGTCTTCTTCGGGCTGCGAAGTTTCCACGCCAGGGCCTCGATTGTCTTGCGACGGGTTCTTTAGATTTCGTTGCGGCATCGTCGTCGGCGGCGGCGGAGGATCTTCGGTAGTTCGTCGTACAGCAACCGCACCTCCATCGGTTGCTGCCCTTAGTTTTCCGAGTAAGGGCTAGGAGATCGGCCCCGGTTTGGGCCAGCGTACTGCCGGCGGTGCGGTGACATGTAGCGGCCGGGCGATGGCGAGCGGGATGGTCGTCGGGGTGTCCACTGAGCTCCTGCGAGGTAGTCGGCGATGTCGCGTGGTCTTTGACCCCGCTGTGGACGCGGCGCGTCGATGGCGAAACCACGCAGTCCCATCTGACGGTACTGGCAGCGGCGGTAGGTGTGGCCAGCTTCTCCGCAGTGATAGCACAGTGGGCGGTGGTCAGGGGCGCGCCAAACGTCGGTCTTTCTCGGAGCGTTGCGCTGGCCGGCGGGTAGACGGTATGGCGTCGGTGGTGGTGGCGGCGCCGTCTGGCGGCGGAACTGCGGTGGTGCGAAGCCTTCACGTGGGCGCGGTGGTGGAGCGTTACGACGCGCTGCCGCAGCGTAGCTCATAGCCTGCGGTTGCTGCTCTACTAGCTGAGGAACGCCCAGGGATTGCTGGATCTCCTGGCGCACCACGTCAGCGAGAGAATCCACTTGAGTTTGGGAGGATGGCAACAGCTTACGCAGCTCTTCCCTAACTATAGCCCTGATGGTCTCGCGCAGGTCGTCGGATTGCAGCGCGTGACTCTCTCCGTAGGTCGTTAAGGGAATCCGGCGGTTGTACTGCGTCGTACGTATTTCAAGGGCCTTTTCTATCGTCGTTGCCTCGGTGAGGAATTCGTCGACAGTCTTGGGTGGGTTGCGGACAAGTCCTGCAAACAGCTCTTGCTTGACACATCGCATCAGGAACCGGAGCTTCTTCTCCTCAGCCATGGCGGGGTCGGCGTGCCGGAACAGTCGATTCATCTCCTCCGTGTAGATAGCGATGCTTTCATTGGGCAGCTGCACACGGGTCTCCAACATAGCTGCGGCTCGTTCCTTGCGGACCACGTTGGTAAACGTGCTTAGGAACGTCGTCCGAAAGAGATCCCAGGTTTGTAACGTGGATTCATGGTTCTCGAACCACGTCCTCGCGGCGTCTTCTACGTAGAAGTAGGTGCGGCGCAGTTTTTCGTCGGAGTCCCAGTTGTTGAAAGCCGCGACTCGTTCATACGCCTCCAGCCAGGTCTCGGGGTCCTCGCTTGGCGATCCATGGAAAGTCGGCGGCTCTCTCGGTGGCTGGATCACGATCGTTGTAGGGGGCGCAGCGGCCGTCATCGTGCCTGTCGTCTTCGTCGCCGTGCCTTTTGGCTTGTCCGGTAGGAGTCCGTATTGTGGTGCCACTCCCTTGTAGTCTCCGGCTAGCTCGACTCTCCTGGATGGTGTCGGTTTCTTCTTGGCGACTTGGGCTGGGTTCACGGCTTGACGGGGGTGTCCGGTACATGAACGAAAAGCACCTCCACCAGATGTCACGTGGTTGTGACGTCGACGAAGGCAGCAGGCGACGTGTCCCAGATGAAACTGTTTATTAGGCCGAACTTGTGGCCGGTAAACGGAAAGTCAGTTTACAGCAATACTCGCTGGCACTGATAGCGGCGAACAGACTCGAGCGTCAGCAGTCGATTAACTGGACATCGTTGGAGCGCGCCGGCTTTTATGCATCACGCGTCGAACATTCTAGCCTTATCACTGGTCATCGCGCAAGCTCTGGAATAATCTCGAGTAGTCGCGTCTTGCGCGCAATCTTAACAAAACGATCTACAATAATCGCGAAGGTTCTAGAACAATAAGGCGTGGTTTGAGCTGAGCTTTGCTGACGGTCTTTGTGGGCGAAAACCGAATACAACAAAAGCGAAAATAAGAATAGCGCGTGGCAATATATATATATATATATATATATATATATATATATATATATATATATATATATATATATATATATATATATGTATATATATATATTTATTTATACCAGCACACATGGAAAAGCACGCACCAACATACATAAAAAGTGATTCAACCCCCCCCCCCTCCCGAAAAATATTAAGGAAACTCCTTCCACTACATGACATTCATATAGTGTTTTTTTTTTTCTAAAGCAGTGTCAAACCTAGCTGTTAATCGACTTCCATATTCGCTTTTGTCTGGTGATGATGTATTATTCCGTGCACGTAGAATGTGGATATCGCCTGCAGCGAAAACATTTTTCTTTAAACTACACACCTCCACTCTACCAGTGAAGACGTGGCTCAATGAAAAATCAATATATATGCCCTGGAGAGTAAATTATAGACTCTGCAATTAATCTGAGACGATAGAGCATTGTTTTGATTCATTGTCGTGACGCATTTTATTTTTGGGACATTCTAAAAAGAACAATCAGAAAAGACCTTCCTATCACTGCTCATGGTATTAGGTTCCTCCCTTTCAAAGCCCCACCAATAATACTCCATACGATCTGTTTATGTTATTCGGACTTGATCCGCTATGGAAAAGCCGCATGATTGACAGACGCGCCGAGCCACAACGGTTGACGAGGTCTGTCTTCCGAGAAGAAGCTGCTCAAGTGCGCAGTGCTGTTGAGACTTTTGACCCAGTTCCGGAGTGGCTTACCCTTCTGGACGCTTGTGTGTGTTTGCCTGACTTTTGAAATACCTCCTACTGTTTGGAACAATGTGGGTGTTGTGTATGTTAAGGTAATTCTAATGTGACGAATTATGTTGCGCGCAGCTCACAACAATTACCGGTGTTGATTCCGTGCATTAAAGAGAAACAAAAACAAATATGGTGTCTCTGTGGTAAACACCTGCTTGTCACGCAGACGGCCTGGGTTCGATCCGCACTTGGACCCGCAAAACTTTTATTTATTTATTTTGCAAATTTCTTAATTTTTCGGTAACGGACAAGATGATGATTTTTCGCTCACAACCAACGACGTCTTACGCCGACGCCGGCATTTCTGCTGCGGAACGAGCTCTTTAACGCTATCTCGTGAATACCCGTTGCGTGCAGAAAGCTTCCGTGGGAAGGGGGGGGGGGTAAGATTATTAATCGGCTGAGATGAAGCAAAATACCAATAAAACGGTTTTCGCCTTTAATTTGGCTCAGGCGAACGCATAACGAACACTGAGTTTTTTGTAAGTGGCCGGCGCATTGAATATCCTTACTTTGGACCACCTGTTTCTAAATATATCTGTTCTCATGTACAGGCGGCATTGTGAACTCGCTCGGTTAACCATGACCCTGCACGTAAAAATACGCTTACGCCATTTCAAAGCTGTGTCGTAATGTTGCTCTAGCAGAGAACGGAGTCAGCAACTGGCGCAGCTGTGGAACGGTAGTTCAGATGGGACTACGTATAAAACGATAGTAATGTTACATTTATGAGGCTTTTCGGTGTAAAGTCATATCTCCTATTTTTGCAATCGTCCACAACGTTCCAGAAAGAACGTCCAGGACGGTTGATGACGTACTCTGGAACCAATTACCTTTCGCAGCCTGTAACCCGCAGTGTACCTGTACTAATAAATAAACTCAATACAGTCTGGAACAGGGATCCTCGTCTCTCACTAGGCCGATGGCTCAATGCGTTCGTTTCTAATTAATTTAATTCATGCATTGCGATGTTCTGTTGTAGTATTTCACTGGTACGTATTATTAGTACCAATAAGTATTGGTACTAATAATAGGTATGTATGTATTATTCGAATGTCTTGACATGCATATTACTTACATTAAGTTAATCTGTATTTTGCAGTGCGGGTATTTATCCTCGTGACTACGCATGTAGAATTCATACAGTTATTAACACTTCTTCGTCACTACCACCGACTACTGCCCTCCACCCCCCTACCCACCGCCAAGCTGTTAGCTTACACATTTCTTGCCGGTTGAGCCATTTCTTTCCTTCTTTTTTTTTTTTTTTGCCTCTGAAATTCATGAAGCCTAGAATCGTCAGAACTTCTTTTCAGTGCGACACAGAAGCTCACATAAAGGCTGCCTAAAACACGGGACGAGAATCAGAAACACTATTGACTTAAATATATTAGAATTTTCGAAGCCAGGTAATACTGCAGATAGAATAAAAAAATACAAAACAGGTCTTTGGTGACAATATGGTTTCTTTGGTGACAATGCGGTGTATTGATCTTTGATGAATAGGCGCGGATTCTGAGAATAAAATTTAGTTTAAAGTTAGCGCTCGTCTCGTGTCCTTGCTTGTGTCGTTCTTTTTCGCTACCTGCTTTAACGTACAAAACGGAAGTACGTTATAATAAACATTCACATTAACGGGGTGGTTCTTTCTCCTTTATTTTTGTGTTTCTGTACTGAATAAGCTGTTTGTGCTTTCAACGTGCAGGCGAACCGGCCAGCAGCACAGGTGTACCTCTGTCTCGAAATTCACACGTGAATGCTCCTGACCAGTCCAACATGTCCGTCGTCGACGTCCGCATCCCCAACGGTCCACTGTACCAGGACATGGACGGCGTCCTGAGGCTGAGCCGAAACTTCACGGTCGAAATGCTGCGCTCCGCGCTCAACTACGAGCCGCAGCCGGACGACAAGTTCGTCGTCACGTTTCCCAAGTGCGGAACGACGTGGACTCAACACATCGGATTCCTGATCTTCAACAAGGGTGTGCCTCCGTCCAGCGGGCTGGAGTTCTTCCACCGAAGCCCCTTCATCGAGATGATCGGCGCCAGCAGCGTGAGGGACATGACGCGACCAGGAGTGATCAAGACCCACCTACCGTACCACCTGATGCCCATGCATCCGCAGGCCAAGTACCTCTACGTCTGCCGCAACCCTAAGGACACCTGCGTGTCCATGTACTACCACACGAAGGGTTTCACCGGATACGACTTTGCGGACGGCAAGTTCGACGACTTCTTCGAGGTCTTCCTCAACGGCCAGACCGACTACGGGGACTACTTCGATCACGTCCTGGGTTGGTACGAGCACCGCGACGACCCGAACGTCCTCTTCCTGCACTACGAGGACATGAAGGCCCAGCCGCGAGAGGGCGTGCTTCGGATCGCCGAGTTCTTCGACAAGACCTACCACAAGTTGCTGCTGGAGAACGAGGACATACTGCAGAATGTGATCAAGTACAGCGACGTCAAATCTATGCAGGACTACGCCTCGAGGAACTTTACAAACTTCTTCACGAAACAGATAGAGAAAGAAGCGCCCGATGGTCTCAGGGTCTTCCACGAGGTGTCGCAGAAGAATCCTTCCACTGCTAGCTTCATTCGTAAGGGTATCGTCGGTGACTGGAAAAATCATTTCTCTCCGGAACAGAACGCCAGGTTGGAGAAGAAGGTTCTAGAGCGACTGTCTAATACTGACTTGGTGGACACGTGGCAAAAACACGGTGTTATGTAGTCGATTTGCGGTATAAATCCCTGCGTATCGCTCAATATTTCTTCACCTTGTTATACTCGGACAGTCGTGCTTACTTTCAAAATCACTTTTTTTTGTTGTACTCCTAACTACGCTCTACATAGAGAATACGCTTTCTATTTTCCAGCAGAGGCGGTTGTGCTACTCGAAATGTACATTTACCACACATTTTGGTCGTGATGTTTGCACACAAAGCACAAGTGATATCATCAGTTTCTGATATTGAACAAAAGTAAATGCTTATAATCTGTTATCCTACGTATGCTGGGAAAAAATGACGTTTTTTGTGCGAAATCCGTCTCTTTCTTTTTAGTTCTTCATCGATCATGCTTCTATAATTCAAGTAAAAGTTCAGAAGAAGGTGGAATCTTGAAGAGGTGGAAAATGTTAGTACAATGGGTGTTGCGGGCGGTGTCGCTGTCCAGCGGCACCACATGTTCAGGATTTTTTTTTCATATATGTATTTAAAGCTGCACCTTCATGTAGCTATAGTATTGTGTATTTCAAACGAAATGGAGCTTGTTATCCCATATAAGGAAATTAAATGCAGAATGAAACTTTACGGCGTTTAAAACACCCTTGAGTGTCCGATTACAGTGATGTGATTGGTCGAAGCAGTTTCGGCGCAGCTTCTGGAGCAGGTAAGACCCCGTTTTGGAGCAGCAAATGAGCCTTTTGGAGCATGTTACCAGGTTCATAATTGCTAACGCAGATATTTATGTATCAAAATTAGAAAAGTTGTACCAAGTTTAATGAAATGTATTCTGGACACATGAATGCATGTTTCTTAATCAAACAGCAGGTGATAGAATTCACTTACTGCTTATCGTTTTTGTGCTCCCAACCCTCAGTTTCTCCAGTCCCGTGACCATCGGGCACCCCACATTTCCAAGTCATACAGTTCATATTTGCAATTAAATGAGGCTTTCTCCGATGCTTGTTAATTACCCCCCCCTCCCCCCTCCGTACCACTTTCCGCAGCTAGAATTATCGCAGGATTGATTCCATAGTCCTGTGCAACTTCAGAAGGTAGCGGCCACGTCAAAGCCGGATTCCCACACGCCTGCACCAACGGGCAGGCGTGTGGGAATCCGGCTTTGACGGATTCCCACACGTTGCGTCTGCCTCCACTGACTTCATGAGGCGGACGCACATTGAGCCCGACGTCGCATAGCACGACCGAAAACATTAGCAGGACTATTTGTTTAGTTGCGGAGGCATTCGGCTGCCACGCTTCGGTCCCATTGGCTGGGCCTCTCTCGCCTTCTCAAGTTGTAACTGAACATAAACACGTAGTAGACTAATGGAAAACATTGCGCTCATAAACTCAAATTTTTGATCGATCAGAGAGTTACGTCGAATGCTAAACTATTGCTTTTCTACGAAAGGCCGCAAAAATGACGTCTTGGCGCAGGCTGGGCGCAAATTATGAGATTTTTGCCGAAATGTAGCAGGAAGTAGCAGGTTCGACCCCTTGGCGCAGTTTGGCGCAATCGACGCAGCTATCACATCACCGCGATTATCTGCCCTTCTTAGGAGTTTCATAAAAGTGTGCTGAAATACGTGAAAGAACAAGTAGTCGTCAAGCCACAACAAATATGCATTTTTATACCTATGAAGTGTGGGTTTTTTTCTTTCCGTACGCGATTAATTTCTTCAATAGCCATGTGACAAACTCATCATGTGACAAACTGAGGGTAACTTGTAAGCCATAAGAAGCGTATCGTAGTTATTTATTTTTTTTTTATTTCCTTTACGACTCGCCGACAACGCACAGCGTGCACTCGTTAAGCATTGTTAGATTGCTCCCGCATAGAAAAAAAATGAGAAACTAATGATTCGTTAACGACATTGGAAAGCTATAACACCAGTCAAGACACATACATAGAACACTCGCAGCAATAGCTTTCTTCAAATGACGCACTACGGGCACCGTGCCAATCAGACTCTTCCGCACTTCATAACCTTCGGCTTTTGCAAGATTCCTTTCCAGCGCGCAGCACTTATCCAGCGTCCTTCTCTCGTCTATTTCCTGTTAAGCAAGGCTTCTATGAGTTACAGATTCACCCTCCGCGGTCGTCTAGTGGTTATGGTGCTCGGCTGCTGACCCGCAGGTCGCGGGATCGAATCCCGACCGCGGCAGCCGCATTTTCGATAAAGGGGAAAATGCTTGAGGCCCGTGCGCTTAGATTTATGTGCACGTTAGAGAATACCAGATGGTCGAAATTTCCGGAGCTCTCCGTAAGGCGTCTCTCATAATCACATCGTGGTTTTGGGACGTTAAACCCCGACAATTATTATTAATTATTGTTACGAGTTACAGATTTCTGTGGCGGCGGTGGCTTGGTTCGCGAAAAACACGGCACCGGCGAGTGTACGGAAATGCGGGTGTACACAAATAGGACCTCAAAGATGCTTATGTCACATGCATTTTTCTGCGCGCTGCTCTCGCACCGTTCTCTCGAAATAGTGGGCTTTTCGGTGATAGGCGTTTCTATACGGGGATCTAATCCTTCATCGAGTCACTTGTCAATTCACTTTGCCACATTTCATAGTTGCATTTCATTGCTTCACGCATGACCGTCGTTGTTGCCTGCAGCAACACAAGTGTTGCGCTGCTAAGCATGTGGGTGAAGATCCAATTGCCGGCATGGAGGAAGGAAAAAAGAATTACGAGAGAGTATTGCGCAATGCGTTAGAAACAAAGCAAGAAAGAAAGAAAGATAAAGAAAGAACTAGGTCAGGCATGCACTACGGGCACCGTGCCAATCGAACTCTTCCGCGCAACATTCGGCTTTTGCAAGATTCCTTTCCTGCCCGCAACAATTGCCAGCGTCCTTCTTGCGTCTATTTCCTATTAAGCAATGCTTCTCTGAGTTACAGATTTCGGTGGCAGCGGTGGCTTGGTTCGCGAAAAAGAAAAAAAAACGGCCTCGGCGAGTGTACGGAAATGCAGGTGTACACAAATAGGACCTCAAAGATGTGCCTGTCACTTGCATATTTGTGCGGGCCCCTTTTCCTGATAAAGGAAGGAGTCCTAAATTTTTCGAAATCTGGCTTTCTGAAAGGTCAGCAAAACCTACATTAAATATTTCAGTACGCCCACACCAATCTGCAAAAGCTGATAATGAAGAATCCAGGGAATAGTTAACCCTTTCTGTCCCGAATTAACTATTTTCAATGTAAGCAACTAGATTTTACATTTTGAGATGCGCATGATCGTGGTAGTCCAAAAAAAACTGAAAAAATCTTTGCTCACACTTTTCAGTGAAGAGTAATTAATGGGACAATTAATTTAATAAATAATTATTTTTTATTAATATTTCCATAATTTTTACTTCGTTTATTACTTTAAATGTTATTCAGATAGGATAGCATAATGTCCAATAGCCAAAATTCAAATTTCCGGGACAGAACTAAAATAAATGCCCAATCTCTCCACGGTGAAAGAAGACGCTGCCTCAGCAAAATGCGCGAACAGCACGACCGCTTCTGTCATTTCTTCGTTCAGACGTGACCTCGCTTTATTGTGTGTGCCGTGTTGACACCACATGTAGGGCAGATGCTAAATATGGGCTCTTGAGGAAGAACAACGCTTTATCTTTACCAGATGCTTGCTGACTGACCTACATAATTTATGATTCCAATTGGAATCACTGGGACTGAAAGGGTTAATGCAAAAATAAATACATTATAATGTACGAAGCTTTGAAGCATGCACTAAGGCATTTAAGATATTTACGCACTCGTAAGAATTTGCAGTTAATATATTTGCACTATGCACAGCTCCGCTGTAGGTACAAAATACCTAGATACCACTCTACACGACATCGCCGTTATATAGACTCGATGATATTATTATTAGCCTACTACTTTTTTTTTTCATTTACGCACCGTATTTTCCACTGTGTCTAGTTTGATACGTTTTATTGCAACATTTATCACGACAAAATTGGTTACTCTGTATTGTGTCAATGATTCATTTATCGATCCTGCTCTGACTTATTGTATTTTCCTTACATCTTGTCCTGCGTTGTGATGTGTTGGAATATTGCCTAGTGCCACCCTAGTGTGTAAAAAAGTTATTGCGTCGTTGGCTAACTACACTTACTGGAAGTATATATTGTGTCTTATTTACTACAGCTTCAGAGGTAAAATAGGGATTTCGGCATGGGTCGTGAGTCCGTTCAATTTTTAGCGTATCCTGTGTAATTAGACAAACAATAAGCATTGCAAACAACTATTGAAGACTTGTTTAAGAAGATCGTGACGTAAATTCCTGCATGGGGTCATGTCATCGCCTTTCAGACACTTCGAGAAAGATACATTAAGTGCTGCATGAAGTACCGGCTACATCAGTACACTATCGTCTGGCGGCATGTCGACTAAGATAAAGCCTCTCGCAGTCGGAAGTAATCACTACAAGCACGTTGATATCGCTGCCCCTGTTCGTCGGTTTATCTCGGCAGACTTATCGTACGACCGCGCCGGAGATATCTCTCAGCAATGGATGGCGAGTCAGGGAGTACTGGAATAGAGTTGGTGAGTATGCGTATAAGAGAGAGGGTATTTTTAACTTTCAGGCGTGTCGTTGCAGAACGTAAAAGGAGAGGAATAAATATCTTTACTGAAAAGCAGAATGGTTAACCAGCGTATGTTCCCAGAATAGCATGTAAGCGAATATACGTTGGCTAACCATAGTGCTTTTCAAGAAAGATCTTTCTTTCTCTCTCTCTCGCTCTCTCTCTCTATGTGCTCTAACAACACGTCTCAAAGTGGAAAAGGACCCTCTCTCTTACCCAATGTGATGTTCGCAAAACTTGTTCACCTTGTGAACATGTCAAGTGCATTTTTGCACGATAATTCGACATTACTACGTTACCAAGAGTGTCTTCAATGTGGTTGTACCTAGTGGCGTGCAGTTTCATTAATTTATTTTAAAAGGGTAACGAAAGCTGTTGTTACTTCTACATTTGTAACTGCAGCCACTACACGCGAGTCCGGGGATGGCAAAGGGTTAGTGGGCCGACGAAATTGAGAAATTTGGAGGCATAATGTGCAATAATCTCGTGCAGGAGAGGGGGTGTGGGTTGGCGTTCGTCTTGCGGTGGCCATGACAAAGAATGATGATATTGACATATTCGATATTCGAAGACATGAGTTTACGGCCCTTATTATTCACGTTTGATTCTTATTCGAAAATTTCAGTACTCACACACTCCTACAAAGGACTGAAGCAGCAAAGCAGCTCCCTTAGTGCGAAATGTCCAGGATTTCGGTAGCATACGATGCGAAATCGGAGAGGTGCTTACATTTTTGTTGCGGTATGAATATGACACATATATACTCATGATAATATGTGGGGTTTTAAGTCCCAAAACCACGATATGATTATGAGGGACGCCGTAGTCAAGGGCTCCGGAAATTTCGACCACCTGGTGTTGTTTAACGTGCATGGACATCGCACAGTACACGGGCCTCGAGCATTTCGCCTCCATCGAAAAGCGACCGCCTCGGCAGGGATCGAACCCGTGACCTTCGAATCAGCAGCCGAGCACCGTAACCATTATTCCACCGGGGCGGACATGACACATATATACATTCACGTGTATTGTATTATGGCTAATTCTGTTCGCGGGATCTCGCAAGGCGAAGGAAGGGTTATGAAATGGGAAAAAAAGAAGCTACACATTCCACATATAAATATTCTTCGTCTTCTCTTTACTTCTTATGTGAACATCATGTTGCGTCGTGAATGTGTTTTCCCGCGAGAGTTGGGTTCAAGTTGGGCTCAAATGAGTTTTCCGGCTTCACAAGAAATCCCGAGACTAACTTGGCAAAGGAATGCTGTGAGTGAAAAGTACATGCATGTTATACAAAGATAGATAACAGGAAGAAAGAAAATTGAGCGGTGACACAAAAGGCTGTGCCTTAACTTACGAGGCCTAAGCTGGGCTGTATGAGGACATGCAAACGCATGCATGTGTGCAAACACATGCGTGTGGTGCAACAAGGTGCGCCACCTATGTGCTGCAGAATATGCGCGGAACGATCAGCGCATTGTAATGAAATGCGCAGATATTCAGCCAGCCAGAACGGCAGGGAATAGCAGGTAAATAAATTCCTAAGGAGTATTGGTGAACAGAAATACTCCTTATAAGTGAAATCGTCACAGGCTCAAGTAGCATTAAAAAAAGATATGGGGAAGTTCACCGACAACGATAGGATACGGCTTAAGTAATCCATACAATGTCTACGTGACGATTTGTTGTGGCTCCGATTTTAAGATGCCGCCATTAAAAATCGTAATCATTGGAATCACTTGTGGTCGAAGCTAATCTACCATATCTGAAAATTTCATAGATTCCGTGTGCAAATGACGTCAACCGTATGCCATTTCCCAATGCCATCACTATATTACCAATTTTATACATCATTGCTTTTATTTAAGACGCAGGTACTGGAACGAGTCTCTCAATATAAGTTTCTTGGAGTGCAATTCCACGAAAACTTACGATGGACACCACACGTAGAATTTATCGTAAGCAACATAGTCAAATCAGTCGGTATGCTAAACAGATACCGGACCTGGTTACCCAAGTCGTTAAAACGCCAATTATACTTTTCTTTAATTCATTCCCGTTTGCACTATTGTGTTCTTATTTGGGGAGTTACGTCGCAGTATAATCTAAATAACCTGTATCTCATCCAAAAAAGAGATCTTCGTTTCAGTCGTAACTTATCATACCACGAACACATATCTTCCTGTTTTTTATCAGAGCATATTCTTTGTATTCGTGAGATATGTAGCCAGCGTCTCTCTGAGCTTATGTTTATGGAATACAGAAATGACCCCCAGCAATTTCTTGCTACCTACACTATAAGAACATTCGAAACTACAACTTCAGACATTCTAGTTTTTTGAAACCAAAAACTAGAACTACCTATGGTCGGCAACTTTTAAAATGGCAAATCCCTCATCTACTAAACATTCATCCCAGAGTACCAACCTTGGTAATTCATTCCTCCTCCATATCGTCTTTCAGAAATAAGTCGAAAATGTACTTCTTTGAACACATTTAGTTATTTCATTTACTGTATAGCTTGAAGCCTTGAATGTTCTTAGTTATTCCATTTCTCATATATGTATGCTTAAAGTGTTATATATGTACACTTTCATGTGGCTATTCACGTTTGAAAGTCTGTATTTACGCTCCCATATGGCACACCGATGTCTACACTACTATTGATCCCTTTTTGTGCTTTCAATGATACGTATTTTATGCAACACGTTTTCGAAGCCTTCTTGTATTTTTTTATTTTGTATAAGCTTTCTCCTAGTTCTCCGTAATGTCATTGTGCTCTTGTATATCTTTTTTTTTTCAGTGCAGTTGCGTTGTGCGACGAATGTACAGTGTGGTGCTAGAGGCCTAGTCAGGTGACTCATAACGTCGCATTTAGTCTCCTGCACCACGACAATCATGTATTGTCAAATAAATAAATAAATAAATAAATAAATAAATAAATAAATAAATAAATAAATAAATAATATTACAATACAGATAAAGCAAAATTCTATAACTGAGGTAAAAACCCTAAAAATATACCACTTCCTTGATAAATATCTTCGTGAGGAGCGACTAACAAAGGATGGCATGATCTTCGATTGAACCCAGAAGACTTTGCGTCAACGAAACATAGCCTTACTTTAATGAGAGGCTCTACCACATTTGCCTTTTTCCTACTTTATAGGTGTATAACGTATACGTCATTAACGGTGCTGTAGATAATGGTAACCTCATTGCGAAAGACATCCACTTATCTACGGTTAAGACTTAGCTTTTCAAAATGGTGGAATGCTGGGCCAGTTGGTGTAACATAATGTAGAAATATATGAGCGCACAAGGTAAAAGGAAGGAAGAGAACTAGACAGGACAGACGCTCAACTTACAACTGCAGTTTATTAGAAATCTTTGCACGAGAACACCGAAACGCGCATGCGCAACCAACTATCACCAAAAAACGACGTCACCTGGTTTGGTTTGGTATCGTCTTGTGGGGGGTGACGTCATTTTTTGGTGATAGTTGGTTGCGCATGCGCGTTTCGGTGTTCTCGTGCAAAGATTTCTAATAAACTGCAGTTGTAAGTTGAGCGTCTGTCCTGTCTAGTTCTCTTCCTTCCTTTTACCTTGTGCGCTCATATATTTCTACATTACTTAGCTTTTCCCCGTGTTATCTGCACTTTACGACGCTAGTTGACGGCCACCAGTAACTTCATGTTGCCAAGTTTAGTTCGCCTTATCATGCCGAGGTGCTCTGAACAAGCATAGATTGCTTTCATGCGGTGCTGTGATTACGACTCTACTCTTTATACCAGGCAAGGAACCAAAGGACAATGAACAGGAGTAGGGAAACGACCTACTTGCAGAATTATCATTTCATACGAAAGCGCACGTGTACAAAGTGCGTACAGGAAAACAGGAAAGCAGCAGGCTGACGAATTACAACCAGCGGAGCACAACGCCTGCCTACTCCACAGGCAGGAGAAAGAATAAAAAATTATGGCAGCTCCGCATTAGTCGTGCCGAGCCTGAAGGAAGAGCGGAGCTGAGTGTCCTTCCTCGTTTCTCTTTATTATTTTTTTTATTTCTCTCTTTCTTCTCTTTTCTTCTCTTTCGCTATGTTTCTTGTATCTGTTTCTTGTGCCTGTTTCTTTCTTTTTTTATTATTTCTTTGTGTATCTCGCTGTTAAAAGAAGTTCGAGATATAAAGAAGGGAAGTAAAGGGCATAGCAACAACAAGATGACAGGCGACACAGACAAAGGTACTAACATAATATAGTGCACCAGCAGAAGCAGGACAGAAAAGCCTTAACAAAAAAACACAAACTAATGCTTTATATGTAAACGCTAGGTCAAGCCTGTTTCGTGCAGGAAAGTAGGCAGGGCACGATGCGTCTGGTCGCTTATACAAGCGCACGCACTCTGAAACACACAATTTTGGAGTTTCTCACACCTTTGTCCAAGCTGACTATATTCCTCGGGCAGCGATGTACACAGTGTAAGGCACGTGGGACATGATATTCATTCATTCATTCATTCATTCATTCATTCATTCATTCATTCATTCATTCATTCATTCATTCATTTTACAATACTGTGAGCCTTTGCACAGGCCCATACAGGAAGTGGACAGTAAATATACACATGAGCGTGGTAGTAATGGAGTTGAATTAAAGAAAAGCGGGTTAAGTAAGTTAAGAATAGATGTAATCTGTCTCGTAGGAACCACAAGAAGCTCAAGATGATACACGGTGCTTTGTGGAGCAAGTGGTGCAGTTATGGCCAGCGAGCGCCAAGGACACACGGACGGACTGTCCACGTGTTTTGGACTATATAAGATTTCGCGCGCCAATACAGAGCCAACACTCAGTAAGAGTGCTCTAGCACGACGGGACAACTCACGGGCAGGAACTTAGAGGAAAGGATCCGTTTATAACGTTCTGGTCTGGGCGCTGATTTGTAAGATATCGACTAATCAACACGTAATACTAGTAATTATTGGGGTTTCACGTCCCAAAACCATCATGCGACTGTGAGAGATGCCGCAGAAGAGGGCTCCGCAAATTTAGACCACCTGGAGTTCCCTAACGTGTACCTTAATCTATATGGACACGGGCTCCTAGCATTTTGCTTCCATCCAAAATGTGGCTGACACGGCCGGGATTCGATCCCGCGCCCTCCGGGTCAGTAATCGAGCACCATAACCACCAGAAAGCCGAGGTTGGTGACCGTTCAACGTGAAGTTTAGCAGAACGAAGATTTGGGCAAGTTCGTTGGTATTTATCCTGAAAACAGCGCAACAACACGAGCACGAAGAAGGAAGAAACAACGGGACGGGTGCTGACTCGCAACTAAGACCGATCGACACACGAGCGTCGTCAAAACATACACGAAATTTCTGGGCTGTCGCACTCGTTTCGGGCACATATTGAAGCGATGCGATCAGCCTCTTCATTTGCAGATTGCTTTACGAGGGGAAAGGCGTCGCAGCTAACGAGAACCTAGATTTAACTGATGTGGGTCCTTTTCCACGAACGTTTACGTACATACATTTTCGAGTCGAGATTCACACAGGTCGGCAAACTCAATCATGAGTCGACTCACTCAGACTCAATCAGACTCAGACTGAGGCGTGAGTCTGAGTCCGAGTGAGTCCGGCTGAGTTATACTTTGGTGAATCTGAGTCCGAGTGAGTCCGCTTGGGGAAAATTTTGGCGAGTCTGAGTCCGAGTGAGTCCGTTTGAGGAAACGTTCAGTGAGTCTGAGTCCGAGTCAGTCCGGTTGACGAAAATATTGGTGAGTCTGAGTCCGAATGAGTTCGGTTGGAAAGAAATTTCGTGAGCCTGAGTCCGAGTGAGTCTGCTTCAGCAAACTTTTGGTGAGTCTGAGTCCGAGTGAGTCCTCAGCGAAAAATATATTTATTGAGTGAGTATGGGTGCGCTCCATTTATTTTGCCGACCTATGGACTCGAGAAGCAGAATTTTCGTTCATTACCAACTATTCGATAACTAAGAGTCTTGTACTGGCTTGTTATGTGTTAGCGTGATTGACAAGATCTCAGTTTAAAAAGTCGTCAGCAGCTATAAAGAAAGATCAAACAGGAATATGTTTGGCAATATTCAATTAATATTGTAGTTCTTTCAGCTGAAAGAGAAGTCTTACGAGAGGTAAATAGCGCCACGTGATCGTGAACCTATGACACCTTAGAGCAGCGCTCTCACCCTGTGAACTAGGCGCGTAGCTAGGAAATTTTTCGAGGGGGGGGTACGGCGGGTTAAGGGGGGTCAACCACTCTTTACGTATGTTCGTGCGTGTGTATGTATGTGTGCGTGTATATACACACATGTAAAATTGAAAATTTTCGCCCCCCGCCCCCCCTCCAACGACGTCCCTGGCACGCCAATGCTGCGAACAACCACTGCCTAGAACCGCTATATATATCGGTTCTAGGCAGTGCCTTTGATATATGAAAGGCAGTGCAGGAGTCGAAACGTTGTTTGTTGTTCCTTATAAATCATTCTTTAGCGGTCGGTATCCCGTTTCCTTCGGCCCTTTCTGTGCCAATACAAAGGAGATGCGCTGTCTGGGGGAAAAGTGGTAATTTACTACTTATAAATTTTTTTTCGTCAGCTCTACGATTGAGCCTGACTGAGGCACTGTCTTCTAAGGCGTAGTGTTAATACGGGTGCATTTTCATGCGGTGTTCGTAAATATTCATAAGCTTCATTTGCCCTTTGCAAAAGTAGTGTAAGTAACAAAGTATTGTTTAACGCACCTTACCTCTATGTTTATTATTATTACTTGGTCATAAGCCACACACCTAGTGTCCACTCATACTCAGAGGAGCCGAAAGGCCGGGAAAATTTTCGGATGAACGGATGTTAGCGTAGTTTAAATTGGGTAAAGCATCCGGTATTAGTTCGAGAGACGTGTGTTTACCTTCGAAAATCAGCAGCTGATTACATCTTCGACGACCACTTTATCCTTACCACACTTAGGATAAAACTGCAGGTAATTTCTGCTGTCCTGTGTTTTCGTCTGCCGAAACGGGTGCCCTAAAGCAACCAATCCTACACACTGTTCCTAATGTATAATTGACAAATTTTTTTTGTTCACATGTGTTTTTTTTTTTTTTTTTTTTTACCATCTGCTGGTCATATTTGCCGGTGGTATGTTACTAGCTTTATGATCGGCTCCTATTCGCTGTTACTGACACTTCAAGCGTAAGAAGTTGTTCTCTTTATTTTCATTAGTGTGAATGCGTGCCTTGTTTGTGCCCAATGGACGCTTTTCGGCATCTAATTTGATGTAGCTTACTACATAGTTCAAGCTATCAATAGTCAATACAGTCAATTATACCTATACTTATAATTGGCTATATAGACTGCATAGTTCATTGCTATGTGAACTGGCGCATTTTTTAAAAATTCTGGGTCTTTGTGGTCTAACACCACTCTATTATTACGAGGCACGCAGTATAGGAGAGCGACTCCGGAATAATTTTCATTGCACGTGATTCCATACCCTGCATGTCCTTAAATCGAAACTCACGAACGTCTTATTTGTGTATTTTGTTGCACATCGCCCCCCACATACAGGGTTGCCGTTGGTGTCTACTTTGCGCCAAATTGGCTACTTTCGGACCCTGCATGGCGTCAAAAATTTCAGGTTGGCACCATGGCTATTTTCTGGCTACTTTGAACTTGTGTTCGGGCGCAATACACTGGCCATTTATTCCTATTATTTGACGATAAAACGGCAAGCAAGTCTAAGGAGGAACCATTATTTGTAAGCTGTTTTGTCGTGTTGGTCTACGCGCGCACATGTCCTTGCCCTGCCAGTGGGCTAGTGCGCATCGAGGCACTCGACGAGCGTCTGAGAAGACAGAGAGGCGCACGCATGTAAGGAAACGCGTGACTGTGCACGTAGCGCTGTTCTGACGCCATATTCTAGTTGTGCTGAAACACAGCGCGTCGAAGAGATATCAGCAACAAGAGAAGCTGAACTGTTCATCTTCGATCCGATATTGCTAGTATAAGCTGGACTGGTAATAATGTAACATTGTACCAATCTCGGTCTACGCCTTCAAGAAACAGATAGCTTATTCGTTTTACGTTTCTGCCGTGTGGTTGGGCCAAAATTACGTCTTCAAAAACTCTATCTATTGTAGACAAACTGTTTGCAGGTGCACTGAAAGTAAAATAATTTATTAATTTATTTGCAACTTACCTGCGGCTTGGAGACCAAGCAAAAGGGAAAAATGTTATGCTCGTTATATACTACGTTCTTGCATATTCAAAATCACATTATTTACTGTTGAATATTAAAAACTGTATGTATAATGTAACCTTATTTTCTGTTTGGCTTCAAATATGGCGCTAAAATGAAATGGCATGGCTACTTTGGCTACTTTTAGCCTGAGTTTTGGCTCCTTTTCATATCTACCCAACGGCAACCCTGCCCACATAAATGCTGCCGCCATTGCCGGCAATCGAACGCACGCCCTCGTACTTAGCAGCGTAACGCCACAAGCGCTAAGCCGCCATGATGAATAGGTGCATGTCCTGATTATGTTTAGCGCGAAACGAACATTCTCAACTCCAACACGGAATGCTGGGATGAACGCCCCCTCACTTGTTCTTATTCTTACTACAGTATTCGTATTTTCGATCATTATGCTCCTGTCCTTTAACCACGACCGCTCTTAGAAACTTAGACGCGGATGCCGACCTCGTTCCCCGGGAGGATGCTGCTCCATACCCACCGCAAATGGACGTCACAATGCATTGTCGCCCCCCCCCCCCCCTCCGCTTTAGTAGGGCGTCTGTGCGATCATTGAGAGTTTGGAAGAATCGACCCAACTCAGTAAATAGCAGGGAGAAAAAAAATGAAATACGGCGAAAGTGAGGCTGGTGCGTTTCCGGAAGGAACGTTTCGCCACTTGACGCTGCACCATTACCTCTTATCTTTTTTTTTAATATTAGTATTTTAGTTCGCTCGGCGGAAGGAAGCCATCATGACGCCGACGCAATATATTTACGCGCACGCTGCACAGCTATGCGGAACCCCGCTGCAGTAGGCGCACGCCACTCGAGGAAAAAAAAAAAGAGAGTGCGAAAGTAGAGAGAGAGAATGAGAAAAAGACGTTACGACGTTCTTCACTCGTTCTTTCCCTTTCCTTCCGTCGTCCTGGCTGTGCTTCACCGGCTCCAAAAATGGCCCGCGCCGAGTTACTATACAGCCGGCCGAAGCACTTTCCTCAAGCAGTTCGTTTGGCATTTTGTACACGCAACACCATCTCTCGCCCGTACTTTCTTAGCTCCGTGACTCAGACTCCCGATTGTTTTCCTTCACCCCTTCCCTTCTTTTCTACGTCCGGTCACAGTCTGATTATGACTTCTCACTTTCTTCACTACAGGGTTCCTCCTTGTTTCGCTCACCTTTCCGTTTCGCGGTGCACCCCTCTGCCGGAAAGCCAGGTGTATAGGTCATCGCTCTGAGCGTACCTCTCTGACAAGCCGGCGTACAGTGCGCTAGGAGGGAGCACTCGCGTCGGCGTGTGCTCGACTGTTCCGCCGTGCGATCGCCTGGTTATATACGAAATCGTTCCAGACCAGGGGACACGAATCTTCAGCCGGTGTGTTTACGTTATCGACAGTGTGCATCAGCGGGAGGAACTGTGGGTTTGGATATACGAAAGGTAAGCGGCACACATTCTATGAGAGTCCGCCTCGGTGGAACAGTGGCTACGGTGCTCGGCTGCTGACCCGAAGGTTGCGGGTTCGATCCCGGCCGCGGCGGTCGCATTTCGATGGAGGCGTAATGGTAGAGGCCCGTGTACTGTGCGATGTCAGTGCACGTTAAAGAACACCAGATGGTCAAAATTTCCGGAGTCCTCCACTACGGCGTCTCTCATAATCATATCGTGGTTTTGGGACGTAAAACCCCAGATATTATTATTACATTCTATGAGAGTCAACATTGCAGCGGGTAATCAAAATTAAAGCCTTATGGTTCTATTAATATCCAGCACTGTAACGTACGTGAAGACTACCTTGGGCATGCGCCAAGGGACTTCGCGCCGGTCCCTCACTGTCTCGCATGCGTAATCATGCGAATCGCATTTAAATACTGTCGCCGGATGTCTTGCAGCACGGACATGCGAGAATTCCTCCAAGTCGAACTGTGTAGCAATACGACAACGTCTAGCTTTTCAATACAAGCATGCCCGATTACTGCAGCCACTCAGAAGTTAATTATTCAATTTTAGTTATAATTGACAGCAATAATTACCATCTGACAGCAATAATTACCATCTCACTTCGTGCTTCCCTGGCCACAAGATTTATCTGTAGAGTTAGCCTTCATATACTTCCCTGTGCTGAATTTTAAGGAAACCATAAAGCTTAATTTGATCACCCTGTAGACCATGCAGAAGGTACGTTTTGCGGCAATGTACGCATTGCATATTGTTACAAAACTTGACAATTGCCTTGGGTATGATTTGATTCGAAGATGTGGTTTGTCGGTATAGCTGTGAACTGGGCCTGTACCTTCCGTCGGAGTTTCAGGGATACCGACCACCGTTTAGAGGCGCGCCCTGAACACACGGCTGAGAAATTCAGTGACGGCTGTTGAAGCAGTATAGCGGTTTGCGCCAGTAATAAGACGAGCGAGACAACTTTATTAAATATTATGCAAAGTGGTGGCCTGGCTCGAAGTTGCGTCGGGGGCAGTAGAGAGACGCTGGCTATCGGTAGCTTCCCGGGCTTGCTGGATCGTCCAAGGTTGGTCCCGGAGATATTAGCTAGTCAGTGCGGCTCTCCACCGCGCGCCCCTATAGTTAACCCGGGGGGGACTGCAACTCTCTTCTGAACTATTTCGCAAACTGAGAGTATATGCTATAGGATGAATCCTCTGTCATTACATAACTTACATTTGGCATCAATGTGTCATTCCGGAAACATACTGTTAAGTTGTACTGGGTTCGTGTAAGTCCTGGTTTGAAGGCGCCTCCAGTCAACCGCTTCAGGCGCGGTTAAAGTCCTCGCGCGACGCGATGGGCAGACTCGTTAGCGTTGGAGATGGCTGTGCATTCGCTCTCTAGTAGTGGCTTAGAGTTGCTCTTCTATTAGTGCTAGAGCATCAGCTCATGCTTGCTTTGCTGTGTGTTTCCGCGCTTAATTCATGCGTACATACGTAAACTGTAACAAAGCGCTGTTGCTAAATCGGTCACACCGCGTTATCTCCAGTTCGCATCGCATAAAGCAGCAGTATAAGCTCGGGCGTCAGTTATTTCTTAAGAAAATTCCGATGCTCAGACGAGTGACCAAACATGCCACATGACTTCGTTTCAACGAGCTGCAATACCAGATTTCGTCCGATATAAAAAATAAAACTGTTATTTGTCGGAAGTTCCTGGCGACATATGCAAACGCAAGAATGACAGTGCAAGAAAGCAATGAGATATCTTACCGGTTCAAAACAAGCAGGCCCGTCGTCTCAACAAAGTTATCGCCACAGTACTTCGAGTATTTTGTTGAACGAGAAGTTCGCGCACTCCTTGAGTCATGTGGCCCCTTCATAAATTTCGAGTCTCAAAAGCTGCATAAATCATCGGCACTATGTTTTCGTGCTCTCGCCGGCTTCCTCTCAGGTTTGTTAAAAGCGAAAATATTGGCCTGTATTCGTGTCCACGTACAATTGTACATTCTAAACAAAAAAGAGCGATTTGACTTTTTATTAACACATATATAATTCTGACATGCGTTAACGTTTCTCCTTAAGAGAGTTATATACGCCAGTGACAGATGTAGCAAAAGAGGGTCAAAAGACTCTTTTTTTTTCCCCTTATAGTGTAGCCAGTAACATTTAGATGTGAACACAAGTAGTAAACAGGAACAATTCTCTCTTCACCAACAGGAAACCGTTATTCAAGCACTTCAGCGCTGGTGGCGTGCGTGGACATCTGGAGGTTCTGGATCAACAAGAAATCCGCAATCTACAGAAATCAAAATAAAAGAGTCCAGAGGAGAAAAGGAAGGAGGCAAATATGGAAGACGAGCGCGTACTTCCGTTATACGAGTCCATGTCTGGACTCCGCCTCCCCAACTTTTACCCACCATACGCGTTCGCATCTGGCCTTCAGTACAAGGCGAAGGATGGAGACGTCTTCCTCATCACTTATCCCCAGTGTGGCACCCTGTGGATGCAGCAGATCCTCTACGTTCTCCTCCACGACGGGTCCTCGCCCAAAGACGCCGCGAGCCTCTTCCGGACCTTTCCTTTACTCGAGCTAGAAGGCTCCGAAGCCGTCGAAGACTCCCTCAGGCCGCGGGTCATCACGTCGCATCTTCCGTACGACCTCATCCCGAAGTCCTTGCGGGCCAAGTACATCGTGCTCGTGCGCGACCCTCGCGACGTCTGCGCTGGCATGTACCGACGACTCCGGTCGTACCCCGCTTACGAGTTCAACGACGGCCTCCTGAGCGACTTCCTGGACCTCTTCTGCGGCGACGCTATCGACTACCGCGGATACTTCGCCCACTTGAGGTCTTGGTATGACCGGCGGGACGACCCCAACGTGTACTGGCTGACCTACGAGGAACTGCATTCCAATTTTCAAGAGGTCGTGAAACGTCTCTCGGCGTTTCTGGGGGTGGAACACAAGCTGTTCAAGAGCAGGAGCGTGTTCAAGAAGTGCCAGGAGAAGAGCAGCGTGTCCTACATGAAGTCGAAGACCAATAAATACATGGAAGAGTTCCTGTACATCCCGTTCGAGGACCTGGCGGCGGATATGAGGTTCTCCGAAGGCGTCAAGTCCTTCCACGCCTCGGTGCAGTGTGCAGGGTTCTTGGACGCGATGTCTAGTGTCCGCGGTGTACGCAGCGGTAAAGTGGGCTCCTGGAAGGATGTTATCACAGCCGATGACGCCAAGAGAGTGGTCGACCGAACGGAACAGATGGGACGTGACGTGGCGAACGCTGTCTTATACAACAGGTGATATTGCATATTTATGTGCGTCGATGCAATCCCAGCCAGCCCTGGGATAATTAAAGCGTTTTTCACAAGTTGTGTTGTGGTGAGTCTTATGTAATGGCCTAAAAAGATGTCAGAAGAGACATTCTAATCTCAGATCATAAACGCAGGAAGCAGGCAGAACGCTTTCATGTTCATTTCCAAGCCACAAAATATGGCTGTTTTGCGCGACGAAGTAACAAGGAAAGGGGTCAAAGGGAGCGCAAACTTTCGACTGTTTATTCATCATATCCTGCAAATTTGCACTCTCCTTGACCCCTTCCCTCGTTATTTCGTCGCGCAATACAGCCATATTTTTATGGCTTGTAAATGAACATGAACTGACTAGCCCAGCAAAGAGTACTTCTAGAACGTTTTCATGCATGGTTAAAGTTAATTAAAAATAAAGTTGGTCGAAGCTGCTGCATGGAAAATAGCTCGAAAGCTATTCCATCATTCGTGTTCTTAGATATGAACGGCAAAAAGAAATGAGCAATGAAAAGCAAGAAATATACTTACCTATTTACGAAGTTACAAGAACCACATTACTATAAAAGTTATCGAGAAACTTCAGAAAATAGCGTAAACGATGCTGACCTCGGGAAGAAATAATTCTTCCGAAATCAGACACAGTTTCATTAAAAATTATCAAACCACAATAAGACCGCTCGTCTTCTTGTCCTTTTGTCGTCGTTCTGAGCTCGCGCTATAACAATCGTCATGACCTACCAACTAGCCCGAACCGCCACGCTTCTAAGTTACAATAAGAGCCCCTGATTTGTGGATGATGCATTCGCAACTTCCGATGTAGGTAGCCCAGCTGTCAAATGGGAACGGATAATTTACGAGAAGCAGTTGTTAGTCACATGCCGTTCCAATCGTAGCTTCTTCATTGTTGCCGTTATTCATATAACAACTTTCGTTATTTACAGCAACTGTACGAAGTAAGGCTGGCAGCTAACTGCGTTAGGATCCGATGTTTTGTAACTCTACAAAATACTGGCGTAATGGAATACGGCCACTCCATGGAGAGAAGTGCTTTTGGCGCTGTCCGTCGTTTCAGTGACAAGCGGTGAGCTCGCAGGACTTACAAGGGTGTGAGCCGTCTATTGATCTCAGTCGAGAGGCAACGCGCGCGTCCGCGCCCGTTTGGTCAAAGTTCGCACTTGCCGCCTGAGCGACGCTGTCTTAATCTATACCCTGTGCCGCTTTAATAGTCGTCGTAATAGCAGTAGTAGTAGTAGTAGCAGTAGTAGTAGTAGTAGTAGTAGTGGTATAGTAGTAGTAGTAGTAGTAGTAGTAGTAGTAGTAGTAGTAGTAGTAGTAGCCATCACACAGGTCACGTGAGCAGAGGGATGAATGAATAAAGAAAACGAAATGACAATGATGATTATGTTTTTCTGCAAATAAATAAAACAATATAATGATGAGCACGATCATGACGACCGCTTCGTACCGAAAGTCGTCATCATCTTCCCCATTATAGCTTCGCTGCCCGTAGCTTCTCACGGCGTCGAACTGGCTGATTTTTAAGCGTGGAGCGTTTTAGGGGCCCGGGCTGTCGTATGGTGTCGCATGCTGTCATCGTACGCTGTCGTATCTTGGCGTAACGCAAGCAAAACTGCGAATAGCATAGCCATCCGTAGCATATTGAGCGCTCGCTCGCGCCAAGGAGAAGTCTTCTTCCTCTTGTTCTTCGAGCACCTTGATGGTGATAAGTGAGCGCGCGCTCGCGCCAAGAAATCTTCTTCCTCTTGTTCTTCGAGCGCCTTGATGACGAAAAGTGCGGAGCACTTTAGCGGCCTGGGCTGTCGTATGCTGTCGTATACTGTCGTATGCTGTCGTTTGCTGTCGTTGCTTAGCGTAACGCAGGCAAAACCACGTAAAAAAATAGAAAAAAAAGAGGAAGCAAGCAAGAAACAGAAAGAGAGGGAAGGAAAGGAAAAATAGGACGAAAAATAGAAAGAGTAAGAAAGAGAAAGAAACAGATAAAGAGAGAGGAAGAAATAAAGACAAATAAAGAGAAAAAAACTGAAAAAGAGAAAAAGAAAGAACGAGAGGAGGAAAAAAAGAGAAAACCGCAGAGAAACAAGGAAGTCTTCCCAGCTCCGCACTTCCTTCAGGCTTGGTACCCAGTGCGAAGCTGCCTTATATTTTTTATTATTATTAAGAGAGTTTAAAGTGATCACAATACTCTCGTTTTCCCACATTATATCTTTATGTATTAATGTAAATTTTGTACGAGAATTTCCTTGTGCCCTTCTGCGAACTGAATAATTCAGATACAATTTTTCAATTTGAATTAAATTACGAGCATGTTACGGGTAATCTGCACCTGAAGTTCAACGCGTGTGGGCTGTTTACGGCCTTTTCAGTAAGTTGAGGTATGCAAGGGATACGGAGATCCTACAACTGTGTTGCACGAACGGCGCACAACTTAACTCGCTGCCCGGGGGAACAAATATGTGTGAGATCAAGTTTATGTAAGATTCATGGTTCAGAGTTGTGGCCATGTTCTTGCAAAGTAAAAAATTTGGGGACCATTAAGCTTCGCCTTTAAGGGGGGGATGGATAGCAAAGACAGGTGTGCAACTACTACTGCCCATCGCTCTGTTATTTTTAAAGCAAACACCACAAAATTTTGCAAGTGGCTTGAATGGAGATTTTACTAGATGTTTTGTGAATTTGGCAAGAAAATACAAAGCCATTGTAAAAATAATAAAAAAAATTATCATTTTACTATTTTTATTTTTTGAAGGAACATTTGTGAAAAAGATTTTGCTTGTAAAATGGTGAAATCTCTTCTGGTTATTACATGTGCCCAGGGTACCCTTCTGAAGCAAAATAATAATTGTAGGCATGACCATTCTTTAGTTAAAAATTTAGATGTTTGATAGCTAGCATTTTAGGGCTTTTTTTCTTAAAGAAAAACTTCCTTTAAAAATATAATTCTCGTCGCAACGCTATTCTTTTGCTTCAGAAAGGGCGCATGTTATTCAGAAAGAAGTCACAAAAGTTTGCACTTGATAGCTGGAGTGGTTACAGAGAAAATGTTCCTTTTCTGACGAAAAGTAGTGTTTGGAGAAAACGCCATGTAAAGTTCGAGTTGCCGCGGTGCAGTCACGGGATAAGGCGCACGTGGAGGCATTTTTAAACGCTTTCCACTGCGCGTAAAAAGGCGCCACTTCGTGGAAGCACTTCTCAGTAATGCAGGAATATCGTGCAATGAAAATTGAAAAGTCGCATTTTCAGTCGATTTTGCCCTCGATCCCCCCCTTAAGAGTTGAACGCGATAGTGATATCCTGTCCCTAGTGCTTACTTCAACCACTTAGTGCATACTTGCTATGCACCCACTACCTGGTGTTAAGGGAATACGCTCAGTAACGTGTGTGCCCTTTGTAAAGGGACTTTAAACCACGAAGTTAGGATATTCGCGTGTTGTGACACCCGATGGCAATGTACGCCTGTACCCCGCAATATTACTGCGATATTAGATGTTACATTGTGACGTATGCATACAGTACGCGTGTGTTTGTGAAGCAAGGGTTATTTTCACTGCATTTCCAAGCAGAGGAAGTTATTTGAATGTATTTCCAAGCATACGCGTGGCTGTGGGGTAGAACACCTGCTTGCCACGCAGACGGCCTGGATTCGATCCTCACTCGGACCCGGTAATTTTTATTACTTATATTATTTGCATCTTTCTTGATTTTTCGGTGACGGACGAGATTATTATTTTTCGCTCACAACCAGCGACACCGACGCTGACACCGACGCCGACGCCGGAATTTATGCGAAACGAGCTCTTTAACGCTATCGCGTTAAAATGCACTGGGATCATACATGTCATACAAAAAGTTTTTCAACGAATTCTCGACAGCGGTAAATGCGGGACCAGTCGTATGCAGTCCATCGTTATTTTGTTTCATTACAGGCCAATGGGATTCTCGCAAGTTATCCTCAAATTCTCGAACGAGGCAGCTTCGCTGAATGTTGAGTAATCATAGGTCGGCATAGGTCTGCACTTTAAGGGAGTACTCACTCAAACTCACTCACCACAATTTTTTCAGCCTTCGCACTCACTCACGTTCACACTCACGTCCACTCACACTCATGAGTACTCACTCACGTTCACACTCACCTCCACTCACACTCATGAGTACTCACTCACGTTCACACTCACGTCCACTCACACTCGTGAATACTCACTCATACTCAACTCACCACGTTCAAATGAGTGTGAGTGAGTGTGAGTTGAGTGCACTCATGAGTGAGTGTGCCGAGCTCCATAGCTCGGCACTTTAAGGGAGTACTCACTCAAACTCACTCACCACAATTTTTTCAGCCTTCGCACTCACTCACGTTCACACTCACGTCCACTCACACTCATGAGTACTCGCTCACGTTCACACTCACGTCCACTCACCACGTTCAAATGAGTGTGAGTGAGTGTGAGTTGAGTGCACTCATGAGTGAGTGTGCCGAGCTATGGTTGTATTTCTTGCGCGATCGCTCAAGCCGGGTCTTGTTTTAACAATGGTTATAATAACAATAATAATTAATATTTGGGGTATTACGTCCCAAAACCACGATATGATTATGGGAGACTCCGTAGTGGAGGGCTCCGGAAATTTCGACCATCTGGTGTTCTTTAACGTGCACTGACATCGCACAGTACACGGACATCTACCATTTCGCCCCTACCGAAATGCGACCGCCGCGGCCGGGATCGAACCCGCGACCTTTGGGTCAGCATAACCATGGTTAGGATGTATGTGTTCAATATAAGCACAACAAACGTGCCTGTCAGTGCTTTTTCGGGTATTCTATGCGTAAATAGCACTATGCATACTGTGTTCATGCGGCGTAATCTACATACCACGCAATTCGAGCATATATCAGGTGGCATTAACGCCGCGACGGGGTCTGTTTGAAACATCGCCGCGCTGAGTAATGGCGTAACAAATAGCCTAGTGGTGCGCGAATTATACCAACAGATGTATTTCGAAACAGTTTTCGAGCAAACGACTTGTTAATATTTTTACTCGAGTGAATTTGATACATATACCTGGGTTTCTGCGCAGCATCATAGCTGCTCATAAATGTCTCCACCACCACCACCACCTTAACGGAAATAAAACACTTGTTATCTGGTGCGTCACGCTCTCTGCTTTTCTGCCATTAACTTTCCACCTGTTACGTCGATGCGTCAGCCGTAGAGCTCCTCAACTGGTTTTGTACTTTATAGCTATCAGAGCGGCAGTATACTTCGCCTTAAACGATGGAATTTAAAAAGAAACATTAAAATGTCTCGAATATTGCGCTTTTTTCGACTGTTTTGCTTTTATATTGCGACATAAAACGCATACTGCAATGAAGCGTTATATATATATATATATATATATATATATATATATATATATATATATATATATATATATATATATATGTGTGTGTGTGTGTGTGTGTGTGTGTGTGTGTGTGTGTGTGTGTGCATACATACATAGTGTGTATGTGTTCGTGTGTGTGTGTGTGTGTGTGTGTGTGTGTGTGTGTGTGTGTGTGTGTGTGTGTTTGTGTGTGTGTGTGTGTGTGTGTGTGGAGAATGCGCAGAGAGCTATACAATTCTTATTAAAGCAACGGACGTCAGAGAGCAGGATGTCGTCATCGCAAGTAACACTGTCTACGCACTCAACAGCTTCGCCTCGATACGCGGTGGCTTATTAGCTGCGCAAGTCCGGCGGTGCCGCCATCTGTCCCAAGTGCTGAGAACCGGCAAGACCGCTCAATAACTGGGACGAGAACCGAGTGAAGTAAATAGAGAGAGCAAAAAAAGAAAAGGATGAAACTGGAGGGGAAGAAAGTACATTACTCCATGAAAAAAACTGGCGGCGCCGCCAGAGGCGACAACCCGCTCCCCTCCCGCTCCATCCACTCCAGTCGTCCGCAGCATCGTCGCCTATTTGGAGTCGCGCCAAGCGAGCTGGCGGCAAGGGCTTAACGCCCAGCCCATCGACCCTGCAAGGACGCCTGGTCGCCACTGGTGCTTGTTTACACTGCGCTCACGATTGGAACAAGAAGCAAAGTTTGATTTGCAGCGGTGAGTACAGAATTCATAGGCATCTCCGCTTCTTCCTCTTTCTTTTCCTGACGATCGTCTCCTCTCTATTATGTTGTGTACGCCGCGGTTCTGTTTTCGGTCGCGACGGCGTCCTTGTCCGAGTCTACACGTGGTTTGCTTCGTTGCGAGTGCCGCGATGAACGCGTGCCAAGTGTATCGTTGAGTACTTATATACTGCGTGTCTCTGCAAGGCCGAGGTGTCTTGGCATGTCGATGGCGTTCTGGTTGAAGCGGTTTACTGCCTGCTCCCTTCTGACCGAGGCAACCAGGGCCGTAACTAAGGGGGGGGGGGGGGGTGAGGGGGGTTCTGACACCCCCCGAAATTTTTTCATGCTTTACCATTTCGGGTGATACTAAAGTATTTACACGCCTTCACATCGACCACCAGTTGCCGAAGTTAGCCGTTCTACACATAAACACCCCCCCGAAATAAATTCCTGGGTACGGCCCTGGAGGCAACCAAATACAAACTTGGCAAACGCAACGTTTTCCTAGATACGCGTCATTCCGACGATACAGGCTGAAGCAAACACTTAGCGTCGTTTTTGAAAAACACATAGTTTTACTTATACCTCAATATATACCAAGAATGTTCCGCGCAATCAAACGAGTAAACAAGTCCAAACAGCTCAACTTCGTTGTTCTCTATTATGATTGTGCACCAACAACAGGTGCGGCGCAAGAGGGCACACGGGGGGGGGGGGGGGGGGGGCAACTGCCCTCCCACTCCAGAAAAATAGATTTGCACCTGCCCCTCTTTTTCCCCTTAAAAGTAAGCATATTTCAAACACAACGCATAATTCCCCCGCCTCCCTACCCCCCCTGAAAGAAACCACTTGTGGGTGTGCCCGCCCCCCTCCCCCCGGTAAAAAAAATCCTGGCGCCACCCCTGACCAACAAGCTCAATCAAGTTCACACGCTTTTAAAGAAACGAAGACGAAGGGAAGACACATAAACAACGTAGGCTGGCGCTGACTTCCAGCTACGTTTATTGAAAAGCACAAAACCCGTTTTCTTTTTTTCTTTTTTCTTTTTTTTTTTTTTTTTTTTTTTTTTTTTTTTTTTTTTTTTTTTTTTACATGCGCGCACATTATCGACTACTCGAGACGCATCATGTTGGAAGTCAGCGCCACGTCTTTTATGCGTCTTCCCTTTGCCTTCGTTTTCTTTGCGCTGCACATACTTAGTGTGTACCAATCCACGTACCAACAGCTCACCAGCGAATTCTTTACACCGTCAGTTGCGCACCAACCGACTCGAAACGTCTCCCTCTGCGCTAAAGTGTCAGCGCAAAAATGTTGCGCGATTCTCTTAAGGGCGCGCCCTGCGAATGCCTTAGGTCAGCGCTCCCGCAGAGCCTGCCTGAAACGCGTCATCGCGAATGTTTTTCTCGGAAAACACGTGCTTCCTACAGCCTGGATCGCTTCGCGGCCTATAACAATGCACTCAGCCCTGCGTATGCTCTGTCGTCACGGCCCTAGGAGTATCGACCGCTGGTTCCCGGAAGCTGTAGCGTGCGTCGACTCGAGAACTGCACGCGATGTGGCGCCTCGAGTCCAGCCTTGGCACGGAAGGAATACTCCTTCCTTCATGCTTGGCACAACCTCAGACACGGCCACTCCTTGCGGCGGGACCCTCGCAACGGGCATCTGGCGATGGCCCTGCCGCGCAACGGCTACCCCCGTTTCGAAACCGAAACGCTTTAGCGCGCGCAGTAACGTAGCGTCATGGGTGCGTTGGTATTACGCAATGACGTTTAGGCAAATGTGTTCTGCGGAATCCCGCAAGGAGGCGGAAGGGTTAAGAAAGGAAAAATAGACAACCACCCGTCCGTGCTACAAACGGGTGGTTGTCTATTTTCCCTTTCTTAACCCTTCCGCCACCTTGCGGGATTCCGCAGAACTCGTTTGCATTAATTGTCTCCATGTGCTTCGAGTTGTCGATGGATTCGCCCTCGCGCTGCAAAATGCCAGCTTTCTGGTTAGCTCAATTGGTAGAGCGACCGCCCCGGAAAGGCGTTGGTCCCGTGTTCGAACCCCGGACCTGGACGAATTTTTCGGCAACTAAGAAGCTTTTCTTTCTGAGAAATCCGTACGGATTTCCTTGTGGCTTTGTGCTACAAACGGGTGGTTGTCTATTTTTGCTTTCACGATGACGTTTATAGTGCAAGAAACGACACGGACCCACACAAGTGCTATGTGTTTCACTTCTACCTTTGTCCGAGTCGTTTCTGGAGCTTTAAACCTCATATTTTAGCGCGCGAGTGCAGCGAGTGCGCTTAATTTCGACGAAAGAAATTCGTAGCGCAGATTCCACACTATTGCATAAGACGTGTATCCAGCGCAGGCCATGTTTAGAGTTGACTTATTTTCTCTCTCTCTCTCAAGAGAGAGAGATAGAGATAAAGATGGGCCTTCCTGAATGGCGAACACGTATATGTTCTTTCTGTTTCTCAAGTGTAAATGTATGTAGCAAACGGACACTTGTTTTAACTATTTATGCCTGTTCGCACATAATCGACAAGTTTGTCAAAGACAAAGCCATCAAATGTGTAATGTTTGTATGCCTCGTCTAAGAAAGTGTTTTCAGACACATGAAATCTTTGGGCAAATCGCGGCGTTGAGTGAGTATGTGGCTGCCACCTTCACCGACAGAATAAAAAAATAATAATACGAGCACCAAAACGAGGGAGGAGGAAAACGGACAAACGTGTATTTTTTTTTACGTTGTTCACGCATACATGAAAACAAAAGTAAGACAAAATAAGGTGTTCATAACTTGACACAGATAGCAAGAACGTTTTATGGTTTAGTTTTATTCGAAATGTTTAATGAAATGCAAAAGACTTTTAAAACAATCACGCTGCTATTGCAAAGCAATTGTTCGTAAGAATTATTGCTGGCGCCAAAGCAACACGATGAAATACATTATCCTCGGGAAAGCCAGCAATAAATTAGCTTGCGACAGCGCAGTTGCCTAGGCCCTGTACATACGGCATTACTGGCGCTTGCGATGAGGATTATAGAGTATGATTTATGGATATTCGGAAATTGAAAAGAAGTTGCCCACTAAACTACCATAGAAGCAAAATTATGAAACATTTTACTGAACGCTGACTATACGTTCACATATAAGGCCTCATACATAATAGATGTCAACGTACCGCAAAGAGAACATAGTGCAAAATGTATTGCCGAAATTGGCGCATGGTTAAATTTTCACGATAACCGAATAAGTGAGGAAACAGCGGAACAGGCAAAACAAGGCAAACTGCTTACTAAAATATATAAACTGTAATTTATTGCTGGATCTCGCTGAATATACAAGTCACAATCACAGAAGTAATGCTGCATAAGCGAAGAAACAACAATCTTTTTTTTTTCTTTTAAATGCGAATGCATTTCTTAGTCGGGCTATGTCAGGCGCATCCGGCGGCGTCCGCGGAGGAGGAGGAGGAGGATAGGTTGAGGAGGTGTCCGCGCGCCGGCAGGTGTTATCTCTCCGCTCTCACCCCCTCTCCCATAGCAACAGCTGCGGGCGCGCGCGCTTATCCTCGCCCCTAGCAACCGGAGCATGTGGTGCGAGAGAGTGTAGGAGAGGGTAGGTGCAGTGCTTCGCCGCTCCTTCTGTCGCCGTTCGCTCTCTCCTCCCTGCGCCCCACTCTCCCGTCCGCTCGCGCCTCACTCTCGACCGTTCGCTGGCTGGGCGCCTCTCAAGGCGATGGCAGAAGTCGGTGTCGGCGAAAGAAATGCATTCGCATTTCCTCACGATTCCCTTCGGGGAGGTGGGGGGCATTTTTTTTTAAGACAATGTCCACGAACCGCGCCCACGAAATAAACTCAACTTCCTTTAGTGAAACATAAACGGAAATAATATTGGCGCATTTGCCACCGTGTCGTGTCTCTTTCCTGTATTATTCTTCGCGTCAGCTTGTCATGACTTCTGAGCGGCCCAGTCGCTTCACCTAAAACTCCAAGAGTGTCGGCCCTTACTGCGGTGCAACGGAAAACGTAGCGGGTTGTATTTCCTGGCATTATAGTTACGAACCAAAGGTAGCTTGTTGAGGCACCTGGCATTCTGACTCACACGGGTTTTTCAGTGTACTGTCACATCTGCCCACTGCAACTTATAGTATCATGTCGGACCAGCCAGGCGAATAGTGCATTCTAACACAAAAATTTCTGGTGGTTTTAAGTGTCACAGTTACGACATGGTTGTGAGGCATGCTATAGTGGAGGGCTCCCAAAATTTCGACCACCTGGGCTTTTCTTTAAGGTGCACTGACATCGCACAATACGCGAGCCTCCGGCATTTCGCCTACCTCGAGATGCGGCTGCTTCGGCGGTGATCGAACGTGCCTCTATCAGGTCGGCAGCCAGAACAATACTGACTTCAATCGCGTTAGTCCGACGTTTGTCACTTCGAAACTGATCCGAAACACTTGATCGTCTAGGCTATCTTTAAAATGTATCAGCCATCTTCGCAGCGGTTTATTGTAAGCGAATATGTACCAGTCCCCTCGCCCCCTCCCCCCTTATGCAGTGGCAGGAAAACCCTTGGTACAGTACAAGGCAGCATGCGACACCTTCCTTTAGCCACAAAAACCTTCCTCCGCATTTTTATTTATTTATTTATTTTCAATACTGCTGCTCTCATCTGAGAGCGTAGCATTAGTAGAGTAAGTACAATACATGAAACATTTCGATAACATTCAAATATTCAACAAATGTCGGAAAAGAGAGGTTACAGTAAATATATTACAACAACAAATAGTGGTTCCATAAATACATACAATGAACTTGCATACATTCATTACACTACTAAAATGAAACTGCGTAAGGACACCAGCAAGCTGGTGTCGCTCGTTTTCCGTTTGTTTATATATACTAATTGAGACGAAATAACCATTCTGAAAATGGCTCGCGTTTCAGCAAAGGGACAAATATTGTGTGGAACTCATTGATTGCTCAGTGTGCTACGCTTATTTATAAGTGAACGGATGCGGGAATGAAAATTGCATTTTCGCGTATGTGCTCTTGGTGCCATATTTTTAGAGCGCAGCTCTTAGGCAGCCGTTACTGCCTTGAGTGGCGTCGCCGTCGGCGTCGGTGTAAAGGCCTGACCACACGTGCCCGTTGCAGCGCGTCAGCGCGGGGCTTTCTGACGCGGCGTCGCGCCCTCTCCCTAAGGAAAGAGAGGGCTTGTGGCTTCGCGTAGCCACGCGCCCTCTCTCCCCATAGGAAGAGGGCGTGGCGCCGCGTCAAAAAGCAACGCGCTGACGCGCTGCAACGGGCACGTGTGGCTAGGCCTTAGGCTATAGAGTGAACGAGAACGAAAGAGAGCGAACGCGGAGTATGTCGATATCACGAGCCCTCTAACCTCGCTTTCCCCCTCCGTCACGCGCGCAGACCCCTTAGTCAGAGCTCATACATGTGCATGCAGGGCTGGCACGTGCGCTGCAGCTGGCTGCGCTTGTCGCAAAGGGGCTGTCGGCGTTTCGCTTGCTTCGCGACGCCTGCAATGCACAGAGTGGTGCGCGTAGCACTCGAGCGCTGGCAGCTTCTGTGGCGACACGAAACGAAGGTTACATTGCTACAACTGCGGATAGCCAGAACTTCAAATGCAGTTGGCGTTGCCCTAATACTTCTTCGCAGACTAGTTGGTTCATGCTTGAGAACTCGCTTGGCTGCGCAAGCAGAAGGAAAAAGCGAGGGAGACACGAAATTGCGCAGTTTCCTGTCTGCGATCTTTCCTGTCTTCCTCCTTTTTCCTTCTGCTTGCGCAGCAAGTCGAGTTTTCAAGCGTTGCCCTAACACGAAGCTGGGCTCAGAATTCGCACCAGGCGGCATCGTAATCATCAGTGAATTTTTTTTCCTATATATTTCGTTCTTTCCACCAAGAATAAACCGTGTCAGCGCTCGTATCCGTACTCTCTCTTGTGCGTCTTTTTATTCGCGCATCATTTTACTTCTAAGCTGAATACCGTATTTTCAACACGTGGCTTGTCGGCTATGCCGAAGCGCGCCCACGCCGCCAGCAAGCAACTGCCGACGCCGGGTAGGCGTTGTCTCGTTCATTTGCCTACACTTCCGCGTCGTTCTGCTAGAACTAATTACCTCGGCGGTCCTTCGTACGTTGAAAAGACCGGCGCGAAAAGAACTGGTTCTTCAGATACAAATTAAGCTTCTTTTATTGCTTCCTCGTGTCTCGCGCAATGTCTAGACGCACCTCTAACGCTTGAGCTATTCATAGCTTGTATGTAGCGCATTAAATGCAGACGATGACGTCTAGACGCTATTGTTACTGGGCGTCGACTGACGCATTCGTGATTGGATCTCGTACGTTCGAGCCGGTCTGGACGGGGATATGTTGCAAGAAACATTAGGCGCTTTTAGCTGACCGATTCTGCGGTCCGTTCGCGTTCCGCTCAAACGCTCAACGTTACCGGAGCGCAACGCGCGTTGTTGGTTTTAGCCAAGCGTCTTTCGGTCAAGGCAAGCGCGACGCCATCAGCGCATGGCACGCGTTTCAAACGCGCGGTGTTGAGGCCATGGTTGAGGCAGCGCGCGTTCAGTGCGCCGCAAAATTATTTCCTCCCCTTCCCGATATCCTGCGCCCCTTCCGCACCAAAGAGCTGTGAGACGATGCCCTCTGCGACGGACCTCCCGAGGTCCGCCAGGCCTTGGTTCAACGGGCCCGGGTGGTCGCCGAGATCATCATAGGGAACCCGGACTAGGGGTTCCCTCCCACATGCGTGGTTTCTATTTTCTATTTTAATAAAACGTTTTCTCTCTCTCTCTCTCAGTGCATCAGTGCATAAACGCGGCGACGGTCCCGTCACACGCTCGGCGCTGACCGTCTGGCGCATGCGCAGTGGCCCTACCACCGGCTGGCTTAGCGGAGCGGGAGGCGAAATACGGTCAGCTAAAAGCGCCTATTAGAGACTTTTAGCCATAGGCGTATCAGCCGGGGGGGGGGGGCAAGGGGGGGCGCGAGCCCCCCCCACTGAGAAAAAGTTAGGGGGGCTGAGCCCCCCCCACTGCCGACAGTGGCCACTGTTGGCTGCACGCTGGGAAACCAGCAACCAAGGCGAAGTTTTCCTTCACCACAGTAATAACTCAATGATATTGTTACGAGGGAATGGGAATGTTACGAGGGAATGGGAATGTTGCGAGGGAATGTTACAATATAATGACATTTTCCTCCATTTCTGTTGTCACGATTTTCCTTGTAGGCTCTTTGCGGTACTGGCTGCCTATGCGACGCTTTCGCGGCTTGTGCTGTAGCATTCCATAGCAGGCTAGCACTGAGCAGAGGCCCTTTAACATTAGATCACTTGTTCATGCTTTCATTCTGCTGTGCCTGGCCTAAAATTTAAATAATTGACGATGACATTCGGATGGGAACGAGCAAACTTTTTATAGACCGGTCAAAGCACTTTCTGCTTCAGGAAAATCATTTTCTTTCATCGAAAAGGAATAGCATCACCGCTGCTCTGTCGAAGCTGCTGTGAGCCGATCAGTGTGACGAAGCTTTTTTATTGTTTTAGTTTTGTTGTACCGAAAGCGCCAAAAAAGGTTTCCGCTTTAGTCTCCGATCAACCTGATCAGCCTTGCTTATGGTAGTTTGGAGCGATGACGGCAGCTTGCAAAGTGGCGATGAATAAAGCAGTGGACTCGAGCACAGTGGGAAGCTGGGCTTTTAAGCTTGCCCCGCCACTTGATCAACCGGACCAGGGAGATGGTGAAGGTCCGTGGTTTTTTGCACTAAGGAGGCTTAATTAGGAGTCGGGCTAGTTGGTTGTCATTCAACATTCGACTTTTACAGCTCAAAATACAACTCGGACGGAAAAGAAGCACGTACGCGCAGCGCTGCTTATTTCTCTCTCTCCCTTTGTCTCTCAGCTACGATGAGTTCAAAAATTTGTATACGTGCACAAACAGCTAAACGTCGTTATGATTCAAGCGAATATGTTCATTATACTCGTATGAATCCACCTCGCCAGCTGCTATAAGTAGCCGCTGCTAATGTGATCGGCGGCCAGCCTGCTTGAATTGCGTTTAAAAGGAGACGCTCTCAGGCTATTCCAAAAAGTTTTAGGTATTGTTCAGCCCGTGAATGCGCTGTTTCATGTGCATAAGTTGTAATGAACAGCATGACATATCACAGATTCCTGACTTCATGTAACAAGCAGGCGATTTTACGGTACACAGAAAATTTTAAATGCCGAAGATCTAATGGCCAACAATATGCCGTATTGAAAATACTTCATTCTCTTATTTTTTGCACGGTCGTGCATAAGTGGTCATTACGCGATGGATCATTTTCGCGTCATTTGTTGCCTCGCGTAACGAGCTGGTGCTGCGTGCATAACCCAGAAGGTTTTGACCAATCATACGCAGCTATCGACCATTTCAGAACGAAGCAAAGAGGTATAGTTTAACGTTATAATCGCCCGCATTTTTTTTTGTTCCAAGAAAAATTTCAGTTGTACTACAATGTCAGTTGTACTACGAAGTTCTTTACAATGTGCTACGCTCCTAACACCACAAATTAGACGATTTCTTAAGAAACGGGTTGACAAGTTGATAAGAGTAATATAAAAATAGTAACAATGTTAATAAGCACGCACCATAAACACTCTTTGGACTATAAGCAAAGTAGGCAAATTATAATACACACAAGCCTGAATATATGCAAGAAAATCTAATACTTATTCTGAAAAAAATATAACTACAATCATTAATTAGAAAAACACGGTTGATCCCTCCATCATAGGAATCAGTATAGCACAAAAGTAAAACAAGCCTTTACAGAGGTAATTGAATGTTTACTGTACATTGATATAGGAGGGTTTGCCCAAGGTATGTTTTGGTGTTTGGCGCTATCGCACCGTCCAACGTGGATGCACCCTCGTTGACGCTTGGTGGTACATCTCTATCCCGACGACTAACGTCCATGATCAATTTATTAAACAAACCATTGTGGTATCTGTAGAGGTGAACGGCCAGAGCAAAATCAGAGAAGGAGGCGTGATAGCAAGATGAGCGTCACCTATGGGACGCAAAAAATGGGCTAAGGTCGCCATCCCGCGGCATGTGACAACTACGATGAGGCAACTACGAGGTCACCCAGACGTAGGGGGGCCAGATAGGTAGTTAAGTAAATAGAAACGGTTAAAGTACCTTTGGTTCCCCAAGGATTGTTTCGTATTTAAAAACTCAATTCTTAGTGATCTGCTTTTAGTCATTCACAAAATTTCATTGAATGAGACAAATATATACTACTGAGGAGGCCGCCATCGACATAATTGTATTCATGCGGAAAGTTGTGAGGTAAAGCATAAAAAGCATATATGTGTTGTTGTCCCAGTGCATGCTGCTTAAAACTGACAGTCCTTTTTTCATAATATTATTAAACACTATTTAACAGATGCTCTGTGTATGAAAATTTACATCTAAGTGTGATTGTCGATCAAGTTATCCCTCTCCGTGATATACATATATCGAGAGAAAGAAATATATATATATATATATATATATATATATATATATATATATATATATATATATATATATATATATATATATATATATATATATATATATATATATATATATATATATATATATATATATATATATATATATATATATATATCTCGCGGCCGGCAGTGAGGTAGGTTTGCCCCCCCCACTCGCGAAAGAGTTGGTACGCCACTGCTTTTAGCGAAGAGTTTACG
>JALIZH010011307.1:0-55127 GCA_030522465.1 Rhipicephalus appendiculatus
AAATTTGGTATGGCATAACATGACTGTATGACGAACATAAATGGCTGGTTATATCATGAAAATTATGACTAACTTGTCATGAAAAGTATGATTTACAAGCCACGCTCATGGCGCGCTCCCGGCCGTTTCGTTAGCTTGATATACACCAAATTTGGGATTGACTGACATGACGTTATGGCGAACATAAATGACAAGTGGTAATATGAAAATCATGACTTAATGAGCGACATGACTTGCATTCCACGCTCATAGCGCGCTCGCGGCCGTTTCGTTAGCTTGATATGCACCAAATTTGGTATTGAGTAACATGACTGTATGACGAACATATATGACAAGTCGTAATATGGAAATCATGACTTGTCATGTGCGACATGACTTGCATGCCACGCTCATGGCGCGCTCGCGGCCGTTTCGTTAGCTTGAGATACACCAAATTTGGTATTGAGTGGCATGACTGTATGACGAACATAAATGACCAGTGGTAATATGGAAATCATGACATGTCATGAGCGACATGCCTTGCATTCCACGCTCATGGCGCGCTCGCGGCCGTTTCGTTAGCTTGATATACACCAAATTTGGTATTGAGTGACATGACTGTACGACAAACACAAATGACAAGTGGTAATATGGAAATCATGACATGCAAATTATGTAAAGCATGATTTGCTCCTTCCTGGCTGCTTCACATTACATCGATTCCCGCAGTGCGTGGGATCTGCCGGCTTTTTCAAACAAGAAATTCGCTAGGAGACGCTGCCTGCGTCGGCGTTGAACGGTTGTGCAGCCCAAGCAGTCGGTTTTTAAAGACGATAGTCTTTCTTGGGATACTTAAACGCAAAAAATTTTGGTCCTTCTGTCTGTCTGTCTGTCACCCGATTCAGCTAGCTACAGGGCCAAAGTTTAACTAATTTCTGAACGCCCAGCCATCTTAAACTGGTGTTTTCATTCATACGCGTGAACATATTCGATCAAAAAGCAAATACTACGCATACCTGAGGCGCAACATTAATATGTAATTATCGGGTCGTGTGTTCTTTTATTTGAAAATACACAGATACGTAATTCTAAGGACCCTAGTGTCTTTTAGGCTGTGCTGAAAATGCGAAGCTGTGCATGAACTGCGACGCTTTGCACGAAAAAGCGCTTTGCCGACGATAAAGTCCAGCCGCTGGCAGTGGCCCTTGGTTCAGCACAAGCTCATGTTTTTCTCGGTGGCGCCCATATGTCGCGCAGCGCCGCCTCTATTTTATCAATGCCAGCCAGATGCGGCCAATTCAACGTAGAGTAGGCGCTGTCTGAGGCAAGGAAAACATAGGAGTACGGCCAGCACAAGACTATCGTCTTTCGACGACATTTGCAGCGAAGCACGTAGATACGCGGCCAATTTTTTCGATCAAGAAACTCGTTAGCGGACGCTGCCTGCGTCGGCGTTGCGATTCGATAGAGGGGGAGGGGACGCGCATGCGCGATGGGGGGTGTAAACGGCGAGAGAGGGATGCCTAGAGGAGAGAGGGGGGGCAGCGTAGGAGAGGAGGGATAGGGGGGAGGGGACGCGCATGCGCAGTGGGTGTGTGGTCGCCGCGGAGAGGGATGCCTAGAGGAGAGAGAGAGAGGGGGGAGTGTAGGAGAGGAGGTGTGTGGTGAGTGCTTGCGCATGCGCAGTAAGGTTGGCCAGGAAGCACACCACCACCGCCGGATTGAACTCGGCCTTAAAGGAGCAGTGACATCAAGTTTACACATGTCGCGTTTTTTGCGTCAACATGTAGTTATCGATCCCCTGGTAACAATTCAGGCACTGATAATGCAACAGAGTATATGTAATAATGATTACTATGACCAGTATCGAACGCAATTCAAAACAGGAGCAAAGCCCGCCAATTTTCAGCGCTGCCAAGCGGTCGCCTCCCGCGGTCACGCCCCATCTGATCACGTGGCCACAGAAAAAATGGTGACGCGAGTTTCAGCTGACATTTCGTCTGCTCAGCGAGCACGTGTGGGCATGTCTTCGCCACGCCCATCGTCGTCGCCGCCGTCAAGAGCGTCCAGAAGCGACGATGAAAACAGTGAGGAATATGGAATCGCGGCGATTCGCGACGTGGCGAACCATTTACGGGTCGATCCTCTTCAGAGTAGTGATTCTGATATGGACGCCGGACCGAGCAGCTACGAGGAGGCAGCTGGAGACGCACACTTGGGCCATGCTGGCTGGCAAGACATGTCACAATTGCGCATATGAACGCTGCGCGCGTGTTACTTGTTTGAAATGATATTTCTCTGAACCATACGTTTTGTAGTATTGCACTTTGATCGGTTATTGTCGTGTTTCCTTCTACCTATACTCTATCTCACAAATACCTTGCAGCACTGCCAAAGCTACGAGGCGTACACAGGCAGTATCCTTGCGCAGCACATAATATAGTTCCGGGCGCAATTGTTTCATTGTCAACAAGGTACAAGGGTTTTCACTGTGCTTCTTGCATAATGCTTTATAGCGATAGGCGTTACGTTAAAGTGGTATAATCTGTCATCGCTTAGTCTCATCTAACGCGGTGAGCAAAGCATGAAGTATGTTTTTTCACTATTATTTAGATCGCTCGGTTGTTTTGATGCTGCTAGGACTACCAAGGCAGTGCCGAGCGGTAAAAGTTGTTTGGTGGCAACTGAACAGATGGCCCCACAACATTAAGCTCCGGTGATGCGTTGACGATGCGAAACACCCTGAATGTGTATATTGTTTTCTGTGCCAATAATTCGCTGTTCCACTCAAGAACGGTACGTGATGGCCGCTGAAAGTGTTTAGAATAAGTTTATTGCAACGAAGTACGTGAACACTTGAAAAACATGTCTATACAACAAGGACAGTAGCTAACAAACACAAACGACTAAGCACAATGTACATGAAACGTAATTACGGATATGTCCAAGTCCACAGCACGTCCTAACAAAAGCTATTATGGACTAACACACACTAATCACTATATACAATGCACATGACGATGCATTTACATAATATACATAAGTTCACGAGCATGCAAGTATATATGTACATCAGATGTTATGGCGAAGGCTATTTACATAATTGGATATTGACTCCATGAAATTTTTATATACAGAAACCCCATGGATACGGGGACACGCACACACAGAAAAAGTAAATATATACACATTATATACATGTGGAAACCACTGTGTGATGTCCTGGCTACAAGAACCAGGCCAGGCGAAAATCCAGCCGCACACGACCATTAACCACGGACAGGAAACGGCATGACCACTGCCGTAGAAATTCTTCCTCCCCAAGGAAGAACAATTCCTCCGACAAGAAAGACAGAAGTTCAGAGTACAATCGTTCCAGGATCGGATACAAAGCACGGCGACGGTGACCCGCTGCAACAGCCTCGCACCTATTGCGCCACAAGCAAAAAGCTCCCGCAGCAATTAGAAGTCGTGCGAAGCGACTACGCGAGCACCGACCAGAGGTGACAAAACGATTAACTCCTAGGCCACGGAAACCACAGTTCACAGCTCTCCAAAATACCCTTGCAATTACACATTGCTGTAGTACATGCTGGTTGGACTCTTGCAGTGGGCAATTAGGGCATCTGGAAGATGGGGCCATGCCCCATCTCTCCAGTCTGTCTCGCGTTGGGAGTACACGCCATCCCAGGCGCCACATAAAGTCACGGAGATGACCAGGGAGAAAAGATGCCGTTATAGCGCTCCACGAGACACGGCTGGAACGTGCTAGACGAGCTGGTGGAACCAGAGGGAGCAGCAGGGCTGCCGTTATATCTACAACACGGCTTTCTAGTATGTCTACATCAGGAGCAACCTGCTGTGCGTGGCGATAAAATGCTACCGCCGTGGAGTAAAATGCAGGTACGTTAAGAACTTGCGGCGCGGAATTAAGTCGTGCTTCCGGTAACAAATAGCGTAACTTGATGCCTAAGTAGTAGCAGGCAAGATCACGCGCGTGACATTGATCACCGTGTAACAGGCGAAGCAAGAATCGTAAAGCAAGCAGCCGGCAGCGAACAGACACGGATGGAAACGCGAAACCACCGCGGTTGCGTGGTTGCCCCAGCGCAGCACGGCAAACCAGCTCAGTTCGACCCGACCAGAAAAACGAGCCAAGAAGGGATTGAATCGATCTAGTTACTCACAATGGGGGGTTGTACGACATGACAAACGTACCATGCGCCGCGGCAAAATATAGTCTGCGCTAAGTACCTTCTTTCCAACAGAGGTAAATCGTACTGTTGCGCTTCCTGAACGCGTTGACTGAATCCTCTATTGCGCTGTCACAGCGCTGCTTCCGGAGCCGTAATATAAATGTGCAACGCTACTCCTTATCCTTGCGAACATCCGCAGTCGCCCTGGGAACATTTCTTGGTTTCCCGTAAATAATTTCTTGACAGTGTGATCTTCGACATCAGCGAAAGAGTCGTATGAGCAGTCGTCCTGGCAAAAAAAGCACTTTTAATTTATATTGACTTATTGAATAAAATTTCGTCAGACCTCTCGTATTGTGCGAGTGACTTTTGTGAGTAGCGGCCAGCAACGATGAGCCTACGCCCAGTTTTTTTCTTGTTTTGCTTTAAGGCAAGCATTACGATGTGGATCGACGTATCTGTGTGATAGGCGTGTTAGCGCGCTTAACAGCAATACAATTACATTGGCGGGTAGCTGATGGTCCTATGTAGCGTCTGGCCTATCATCACAGCGGAGACGTCAGTTGTATTGAAACGTAGTGAACGCTGGAATGTGATGAAAAGCGAATAAAAAAAAAGCCCCCCACCTCCCCGAAGGGAATCGTGAGGAAATGCGAATGCATTTCGCGCGCGCTTCACTCCATTTATATATGGTGGTTGTGGTTTGAAGAAGGAAAAGGCGCCTAATTTCTGCAGCCCGGTCGGGAGCACAGCGCAGCGCCTTTTTTTTGCTTTTTTCTTGTTTTTTTTTAATTTTTTTTATTTATTTTTTTTTAATTTTTTTTTCATATATAGCTCCGCCGAGCTCCGCCGCAGACCGCTTTTAGTTAACGCGCACGCTGCGAATTTTTATTGTTCAACAACGCACAGGAGAAATTTCCCACCGGCACCACCTTGGAGGTCAAGATTCATTGCCATATATACGGGATGGCCAGTGAACGGTTGTGCAGCGCGAGCAGTCGGTTTTTTCAACCAAGAAACTCGCTAGCAGACGCTGCCTGTGTCGGCGTCGCCAGGCGAGAGAGGGAGAGGGGGGGAGCGTAGGAGAGGAGAGAGAGGTGGGGTGCGCATGCGCAGTGGGAGTGTGGACGCTGCGGGCAGAGATGCCTAGAGAAGAGAGGGGGGAGCGTAGGAGAGAAGAAGAGAGGTGGGACGCGCATGCGCAGTGGGAGTGTGGACGGCGCGGGCAGGGATGCCTAGAGGAGAGAGGGGGGGAGCGTAGCAGGGGAGAGAGGAGGGGAGGCGCATGCGCAGTGAGGGTGTGGTTGCCGCGGGGAGGGATGCCTAGGGGAGGGAGAGAGGAGGTTTTTTATCTTTATTTTTTTGAAAGGGTTTGCGCATGCGCAGTAAGGGCGGTCACGCCGTACACCACCACCACCGGATTAAGCTTCGCCATAAGATGCTTCACATCTAACACCTGCCGGCGCGCACACCTCCTCAACCTATCCTCCTACTCCTCCTCCGCGGACAACGCCAACGCCAACGCCGGATGCCTGACATAGCCCGACTATGAAATGCATTCGCATTTAAAAAAATTACACCATCTCCCGCTAAAGGGAACCATGTGTAGATGTGAAGCAGCGGGCGCTAACGCTTACACTGACGGCGGCGTTGACGCTGGCGCTCATCGCAGCGTTGCGCAGGAGAGAAAACTGGGGAGGCGCAAAGCAGGCAGTGATGGAGCAGTGTTTCCTACTGGAACATGCCAATCGCTGCTAATGGGCAATGAGAGGCAGAAGACTCCGACTGGACAGAGAGACCCGCACTCCGCTTTTAGTTAACGCGCACGCTGCGAATTTTTATTGTTCAACAACGCACAGGAGAAATCTCCCACCGGCACCACCTTGCAGGTCAAGATCCATTGCCATATATACGGGGTGGCCAGTGAACGGTTGTGCAGCGCGAGCGGTCGGTTTTAAATGCGAATGCATTTCATAGTCGGGCTATGTCAGGCATCCGGCGTTGGCGTTGTGCGGCGTTGTCCGCGGAGGAGGAGGAGGAGGATAGGTTGAGGAGGTGTGCGCGCCGGCAGGTGTTAGATGTGAAGCATCTTATGGCGAAGCTTAATCCGGTGGTGGTGGTGTACGGCGTGACCGCCCTTACTGCGCATGCGCAAACCCTTTCAAAAAAAATTTAAAAAAAAACCTCCTCTCTCCCCTAGGCATCCCTCCCCGCGGCAACCACACCCTCACTGCGCATGCGCCTCCCCTCCTCTCTCCCCTGCTACGCTCCCCCTCTCTCCTCTAGGCATCCCTGCCCGCGCCGTCCACACTCCCACTGCGCATGCGCGTCCCACCTCTCTTCTCCTCTCCTACGCTCCCCCCCTCACTTCTCTAGGGCATCTCTACCCGCAGCGTCCACACTCCCACTGCGCATGCGCGCGCCCCCCTCTCTCTCTCCTACGCTCCCCCCCTCCCTCTCTCGCCTCGCGACGCCGACACAGGCAGCGTCTGCTAGCGAGTTTCTTGGTTGAAAAAACCGATGCTTGCGCTGCACAACCGTTCACTGGCCACCCCGTATATATGGCAATGAATCTTGACCTCCAAGATGGTGCCGGTGGGAGATTTCTCCTGTGCGTTGTTGAACAATAAAAATTCGCAGCGTGCGCGTTAACTAAAAGCGGTCTGCGGCGGAGCTCGGCGGAGCTATATATGAAAAAAAAATTTAAAAAAATAAATAAAAAAATTAAAAAAGCAAGAAAAAGCAAAAAAAAAAGGCGCTGCGCCGTGCTCCCGACCGGGCTGCAGAAATTAGGCGCCTTTTTCCTTCTTCGAACCACAACCACCATATATAAATGGAGTGAAGCGCGCGCGAAATGCATTCGCATTTCCTCACGATTCCCTTCGGGGAGGTGGGGGCTTTTTTTCAACCAAGAAACTCGCTAGTAGACGCTGCCTGCGTCGGCGTCGCGAGGCGAGAGAAGGTGGGAGCGTAGGAGAGGAGAGAGAGGGGGGTGACACGCATGCGCAGTGGGGAGTGTGAACGCCGTGGGCTGGGATGCGTAGAGGAGATAGGGGGGGGAGCGTAGGAGAGGAGAGAGAGGGGGGGGACGCGCATTCGCAGTGGGGAGTGTAGACGCCGCGGGCAGGGATGCCTAGAGGAGAGAGGGGGGGAGTGTAAGAGGGGGGAGAGGGAGGGAGGCGCATGCGCAGTGAGGGTGTGGTTGTCGCGGGGAGGGATGCCTAGAGGAGAGAGAGGGGGTAGAGGAGGTTTTTTTTTATTTTTTTTAAGGGTTTGCGCATGCGCAGTAGGGGTGGGCACGCGGCACACCACCACCACCACCACCGGATTAAGCTTCGCCATAAGATGCTTCACATCTAAAATCACAGCATATCCACGAAGTGAATGATGGTGAGTGGGCGAAGCTCGGAGGGATCATTCGGGTAACCGTGAATTCCGCCGTACATTGCCCACTCGATCATGCAAAGACGTGACAACACGTGTCACGTCTTTGCATGATCCTGGGTGTTCGATCGTGAGCTGGGCACAAGCGTCGCCGACTTGTGTTTCGGGCGCTCCCAGCCACAGCGACAACGCCAGTTCGCGTTCCACGACAGAGGAAGACGATGCCACCTACTCAGACGCCGAAGTCCACACCAGTGCTCGACGCAACGCCTCGCCTCCGCATGCATCGCCACAGAACGCTGCTGTGAGTTGTGAAAGCCACGCGTCCTTGGCTATGGGTTGTGCCGCCGTGAGTACCGGAGTGACCGGAGCCGCCGCATGCTCCGCGACGCGGTGCTCGACTCCGAGTACCGCGTCGGCCCGACGATCCCATCTATCCTCTTTAATCGTCAACTATACGAAAACCACTAACGCCATCTAGTGATATTATTTCCAAGGACATATACACACAACGCCATCTAGTGAGCAATTCTTAAAACTAGAGCTGGCTACATACATACTACTACTATTACTACTACTACAGAGGAGGGAACGACCCACACCCTATGGAGCGCCCCTAAAAATGGGGTGAAGACAGTCATGTGCGGGCCGCGGGCCGCAACCGAGAGCCTCGCGGGCCGCGTGTTTGAGACCCCTGCTATAGAAGGACCAGATGGACCATCAAGCGATCATGGAATCGAGTTTTAGAAATTCAATTTCCTCGAAGTCGAAATTTTCCTCGAACATACAATTCCCGATATGGGCCTTAGCGTTTTCCAAGAGATCACTTTTAGTCCGCAAACATGATATATTGCAGTGAAGCACCCACAGCAAATGCACTTCTTTGGAATTGTCTTTTGCATCATCGGTAGAACGCATTCTTATGCTAAAGTTGAGTTCCCCTTGATCAAATATGGGTGCTTTACCTATTGCTCAGGGCACTAGGATTCGTACCGCGGAGACCTGGATTCAAACCGCAGCCCCACAAAGAAAACTTATTTTGTTTTGTCTCTTCGTGCGTGCGTGCTTGCTGTGGGTGAGGAGGGTATTATAGAACAGCACCTCAGGTAAGTAAGTACAAGCTTCGGTTGTGATGATTTAGAGCACTTGGGAGCGATGTTTAAAATGAAGGTTGAAAATTCCGATTCTTGAGAGCCATAACCCACCTCAATACTTTATGAGTAAAATACTGAAGAAATCGTTCTGCTGAGGAGACCGCTTTCGGAGTCGTCAATTCAGTGAGCAACGCTGCCCTTATCCTTGCGAGTTTCCGCAGTCGTCCTGGGAACATTTCTTGGTTTCCGGCAAATATTTGCCCGGCAGTCTGATCTTCGACATCAGCGAAAAAGTCATATGAGCAGTCGTACTAGGAAAACAGCGCTTTTAATTTCGCTTCACTTAGTCAATAATATTTAGCCAGATCTCTGGCATTGTGAGAATTGTTTTAGTAGCAGCCAGTAAGTATCAGTCTACAGCCATTTTTGTTATTTTAAAGGCGAAGCGTTTCTCTGCGTACTGCAGGTACTTAGAGCGTTTCTACCTACGTATCTGTCAATGTATCTATCTGCCTATCCATCTATCTATCTAGCTGCCTACGCTTGGGTGCTTTCGTGATCACCCCCTCAACTTAGGGTAGACCAAAATTAGTATGGGCGGTGAAGATGGTTTGACGAATATGATTCGCTGGTCACGACATGAATAACGTCACAATCCCATCGCATACGTCGTCAAACCCTTTCCATCAGACACGTGTGTCATATACCTGTATACCACGGGCCACGGTATGCGCCACATGTGATTGACAGTTTATATCTACCCGGGAACGGCTAGAACAGGCATTGGTAATTTAAATGCGGTAGCAGTTAGAAAAACTGACATCGGTGGCGTTGACCCGACGAATGCAAAGAACAAATATCATGGTCCCAGGAGGAGTTCAACCTAAGCATTCTGCGTGGCAATCAAGTATTCAAGCACAGAGCCACGTCAGGTTTTGGAACTGCTTTTGAAAGATATCCTAATGTTCGTGAAGCAATTGTGGTTGCAGTGTAGCTAACTAATTTTATAAACATTACATATGTACTCCTATAATACAGCAGCCGCGTCGGTTTAACGTCAATTGTAATTAAGCGCCATCCACTGAAGTTGATTAATGAAGCCCTGTCAAGGGCTACCATCCTCGGAAGCACCAGCGCTACATATCAACTTACCACCCATGTTGCTTTCGGCATCGTTGCGCAACTGTAAACAACTGGGTATATAAAACATATGCGACTGTTAAAAATGTGTCTGTACGTACAACATTTGTACATACCTTTAGCGTCATTTCGTAACGTTTCGCTCAATAAAAAAAATGCCCCCACCTCCCCGAAGGGCATCGTGAGGAAATGCGAATGCATTTCTTGCGCCGAGAGTACACGGCGTAGTAGTTTTAATGGCGTAAATTAATGACGAGACGAGGATTTGTACCTTAACCATTTATTTACACATTCATCATGCCCTTGAGAGGCGCCCAGCCAGCGAACGGTCGAGAGTGAGGCGCGAGCGGACGGGAGAGTGGGGCGCAGGGAGGAGAGAGAGCGAACGGCGAGAGAAGGAGCGGCGAAGCACTGCACCTACCATCTCCTACACTCTCTCGCACCACATGCTCCGGCTGCTAGGGGCGAGGATAAGCGCGCGCGCCCGCAGTTGTTGCTATGGGAGAAGGAGTGAGAGCGGAGAGATAACACCTGCCGGCGCGCGGACCTTTCCCCACTCTCTCCTCCTCCTCCTCCTCGGCGGACGCCACCGGATGCGCCTGACATAGCCCAACTAAGAAATACATTCGCATTTAAAAAATGACAAAACCGTCACCTTTCCTCCGCATGCTTCGCATAACATGGATTCCCAAGGTACGTGGGATCTGCCGAATTTCTTTGCTTTATGGCAAACGCTACGAGGTGGATCGACGTATTTGTGTGATCGGCGTGTTAACACGCGTATTGTTGGCTTAGCAGCAATGTCAATTACAGTGGCGGGTAGCTGATGGTTCGACGTAACGTTTGCGCTATCGTTACAACGGAGACGTCAGTTTATTGAAACGTAGTGAACGCTGCAATGCGATAAAGAGTATAATAAATAGCGATCGTCTGTGCATTCCACTGAGGGGTCGAGCGCCGCGTGACTGTAGATTGCCGAGTCACACGTGTACGTATGTAACGTTTATTGGAGCGTTATAAAAGCGGGTACAACCAACAGTGCAACCAGAATCGACGTTGCTCGTGTATGACGTCCGTATAGTTTCTTTTTTTATTGCGATAGCAATTAAATGGACACTCTCGGCTGGTTTTCGCCGTCATGTCCCGTATATATATATATATATATATATATATATATATATATATATATATATATATATGTATATATATATATATATTTATATATATATCTGTAGCTATATATTTATAAAAGCCACAAAGAAAAAATAATTCAGTAAAATGTTTCCGACGCGCAGCATCGAACGAGGGACTTCTCGCTCTGCAGCGCGCTGCGCTAACCGCTGAGCTACGGAAGCGCACGTCCTTCTACGTTCAAATGGTGAGCTATTTATATGCAGCGAGTTTTCAGCGTGTTATCAGCATTACCAGGGAGATGGCGCAAAGGCCGCACTCAGCGGGGCTTAGCTCGGTGCCCCGGTCGTCGCGACGCCCGCGGCCATGCGCTCATCTCCCCCCTCGCGCTGCCTCGCGCACATTGCCCTGTGGGGGATAGACGCCCTTGCAGGCGCGCGCGCTTATCTCGCGGTGGGGGGAGAATTGGGCTTTCGCCAGAACTATTGCGTTGTAGTTACCGAGCGCACGAAGGTCACTTCGCTCGCGGCAGTCCCCCGGTTTGCGAAAAGAACCTGTGAATACATTTCGTGCGTCGTTTTTGTTTGAGCAGCGCGTTAAGTGTCGAGCTGTGAACGTTGTTAGTTTTCTCTCGTCCTGTGCGTGTTGTTTTCGTGCGTCATGTGTGCGTGAGGAGCGCGCTGCACGTTTCTACCTGCTTGCCATTCGTCGCTTGATATTCCAATTTGTTGCTATCGCATTCATTGCTTCGCCTTGTGGCGAAATTGTGACTGTTTTTTGAAACAGCGGACCTGGAGAAGCCGGCCGTGATTTTTCTGTCGCAAACGGAAAGCTATCATTATCATGTACTGCCCCTCGAAATCTCTGTCCTCATCTTCGTACTATTCTGCCTTCTCTGCCTCGCTCCCAAAAACAGCGCGCCGATTTCTCCTGCGTAGGATACAATAACTCTCATGGGAGAGACTACAAGCACACACACACACAGAGAAAGACATAGAAAAAAAAGATTCAGAAAGAGATAAATTTTGGGGAAATGATATCTTTGCGAGGCGAGATTCGTACCCGCGTACACACGGTCCGACGGAGGGCGTCTAAAGACGGGGTGAGAATTTGAAAATGAGTTTCGAAATTCGGGCAGCACAGCAGTGCTAATAAAGGCTATAGCTATATATCTTGGAAGGAATTTTGAAGATAGACTCCATTAGAGCTCAAAATCAGTTCTAAATTGTATTAGTGTTTTGTTTTTTCCTTTCTTTGGTTTTCTATATATGTAGCTTTTCTTAAGAATTACTACTGATTGGAGAGCATGTCAGTTTTGTACAAATTTACCTACTAACGTTTAAAAAGCGGAACTAAAATTGTGAGTGTAGAGCCAAAACTAGATTTGTTCCGTTTTTTTCGCGTTTGTCGATGCAAAATATTGCCACTTATGAATGCTTTTTTTTTACTACTAAAAATACAAATTACGGATAGGCCGCTAATTTTGGTTGTAGTTATATAAATGCAACGAATTAACACATGCGAAAGTGTTTGTTTATTTGTACCTTTCAGTTCCCGAAAAACAGGTACACATAGCTACAAGAAACCGAAAAGAATGTGTAACATACAAGCGCTACATGAGTAAACGAACAAAATAAAAAAGTCACACTTTCACCGCAAGGGTGTAGCAATGAATGCGATAGCAACAAATTGTAATGTTATACGAAGTGGGCCTGGCAGCTAACTTTTTTGGATCCGTTCTCACGCAACTCTACAAACCCTGGTGTAAGAGAATACGGGTGCTCCAGGCACACTTTTCGCACCTTCTCTTCGCGTTGAGAGCGCAGCACGTAGAAGGGTATGCAAGACGCCCGCTGACGGCTGCCATAGCGCATGGCATTTGCATAAATGAACTCGTATATATATGACGTGCGTTAAGTAATGTGCGATTATTATGTGCATTTTTAAATGCGAAGCATTTCCTTGCGTACTGTAAGCACTTTTGCGTTTCTATCTGCGTATCTATCTATCTATCTATCTATCTATCTATCTATCTATCTATCTATCTATCTATCTATCTAGCCGCCTACGTCTGGGTGCTCTCGTGATGGCGTCCTTAACTTGGGGTAGTCCAAAATTTGTATGGGAGGGTAAGAGGTATTGATGAATATGTCTGGCTGGTCATGACATGAATAACGTGAAAATCCCGTCGCGTGCGTCGTCAAACTCATTTCTTCTGACACGTGTGGCTCATACCCGTATACCACGGGCCGTGGAATGCGGGTATGCGCCACAGGACTTTGACAATTTATATCTACCCAGGTACGGCGAGTAATTTAAATGCGAAAGCGGTAAGAGAAACTTACATCGGTGGCGCTGACACTGGTAATTTAAAGGCGACAGCGTTAAGAAAAACGGACATCGGCGGTGTTGACACGAGGAATACAAAGAAACGAAATCAGAGTCCCAGCAGGAATCGAACCCAGGCATTATGTGTGGCAATCAAGCATTCTACCACAAAGCTATGTCAGGTCTCGAAACTGCTTTGGAAGAACACCCTATGCAGGCGTAATGTTGGTGAAAAGTATATTGTGGTTGCAGTGCTGGCTCTCTAATTTTATAAACATTACATACGTGCTCCTATGACGAATGAGTCATGTCGGGTTAGCGTCATTTGTATACTTAAGCGATCCATTGTGGTTGATCTACGTAGCACTATCCACGGCATGGTAGAGGCCTGTGTACTGTGCGATGTCGGTGCACGTCAAAGAGCACCAGATGGTCGAAATTTCCGGAGCCCTCCACTGCGGCGTCTCTCATAATCATATCTTGGGACGTTAAACCCCAGATAATATTGTTATTATTATTACTATCCACGGCTACCATCTTCGCAAGCACAAGAGCTACGGTTAGCTTACCGCTTCTGGCATTGGTAATAATACCCAGATTGCTGTTGGTATGCTTACGTAGCTGTAAACAACTGGTTATATAAAATATATGCGACTGTTTAATATATGCCTGTGCGTACAGCATTTGTACATATCTTTAGCGTCATTTTGTAAGCTTTCGCTCGATAAAAAATTACATCGCAGTCACCTACTCTCCGCATAACATCGATTACCGTGGTACTTGGGATCTGCCAAATTTTTATGCAAAAGGGCAGTCTTTCGAAAAAAAAAAACATGGCTGATCCCTCTGTCAAAGGAATCGGTATAACAAGAAAGTGCAACGTGTCTTCACAGAGGTAGTTGAGCATTTTTTTGTGCATTGTTTCATTTCAAGGGCGAAGGAATTAATGCTACAGTAACAAATTGAAACGTCACGCGAAGAACGGCAAGCAGCTTGAAACTTGCTGCGTGCACCTCATGCTGAAAGGACGCACGAAACGGGCATACACAGGACGAGCACTGACTGTCACAGCTCGACATCTAAAGCGCGCAGCTCTAACACAAAGAAAGACGCACGAAACGACCGCACAAGTATACATAAGACGAGCGCGAACAACTGTAATGATTGTTACCTCGTGTGTGACCAGCGCGCTCCTTTCATAAACGCGGCCGCTGCGCTGAGCGAAGAGACCTTCGCGCACTTTTAACCACTGTAACTTCATAGCAAACTTGCGGTGAAAGCACAAGACGTAGGCGCGCCAATGCCGCGATAAGGAGATAAGCGCGCGCGCACGAGCGGCCACGCCCCGTGGAGGCGCGCACTCACCGCAGCGAGAGGCACTGCGACCTTTAGAGCGCGCACTCCGTGCCACCTTCGCGCCATCTCGCTACTGATGACGAAAACGCGCTGAAGTCGAGGAGCTCTGAGGACCTCCAGCGGTATATGGTGTATATAAATAGCTTGCCATTAGCAAGCTGAGGTACGTACGCTCCCGTGGCCGAGTGGTTTCGCGCCGCGCGCTGCGGAGCGAGAGGTCACAGGTTCGACGCCCTGTGACGGAACGTTTTCTTGTAGTTTTTAGGGGCGAAGCTCCCTTATGGCGAGACCTGGCCGGTTGTCGAGCGGCGTCGGTCGTCGATCGTCAATCGTCAACCATCCTCTGTACCCCTTAGTGATCCCTTATCGTACAATAGAGGGCGCTGTCCCATAGAGATGCATGCAAACTGCAGTTGGGTGACGATATACTAGATAGCGCTGTACCCCTATCGAAAAAAACAGCGTTTCCAGTGTCTCCCCAGTGCGTTTCAGCGCGCTGGGTGACACTGGAAACGCTGTACATGTCCCAGTGTCTCCCAGCGCGCTGGGGAGACACTGGGATGCACTGCACAGCGTCGCCAGTGTCGCCCAGTGCGCTGAAACGCACTGGGACACACTGTGCAGCGTCGGCCAGTGTCTTGCAGCGCGCTGGGAGGCAGTGGTCACGCTGTACAGTGTCTGCCCGCACACTGGGAACACCGGCGGCACATTGGAAAAAACTGGGCGCGCTTCATGGACTTTCTATAAGACTTTATATTGGATCGCGAGATGTCGAGCGTAAAATTTACCGAATATTTTCAAAATGTTCTTTCCTGTGTGCTACACATATATAGCTTTAGTTTCAGTTAGGCGACGTATGTGCTTTTAGGCTAAAGCAATCATCTGTCGAGCGCGCGTGCGCTTTTCTTGAAGTGTGCTCGAGTGTCGTCAATGTAGTTTATAAACCACATTGAAAGAACTCATCATTCGCAACACAATATGGCAGTAGTATTAGTCTGATAATCAAGATCAACCTGCTCTATAGCAGTCAGTCGTTCCCGCTCGTACCGCAGAAAGCCGCACGTCACCGGCAGCAGTTAGCCGCTGCAACGCCCAATCTCGGCGTTTTCAGCTTCTGATTTGTGTAATCGAAGGTTCAAATATGACCTCGCTTGGATCAGTTATGATCGAAACTACATTTTAGCGGTTATTAGACTCTTTGTAATGGAATATATATCCACGATCTTCACAGCGACCGTGGCTCACAAAGTGCGGCCCTAAGCCTAATGCTCGTTTCGGCTAGAGTGAACTACTGCAGATGTAGTACGCGGAACGTAAACAAGGGGACAGAAAATATGTTCAAATGGGTGACGAAAAGTACAGTGTTCAGTGAGCAGTTCAGATGCACGATGTTTGCTACGTAGGTATGACTAACCGCTTAGCGAGACAGTGCGATTGCCGCAACACATCTGCGATTACGCTCGTAAGTTTTGGTGCAAAACGTGCCAGGTAGACGTTCTGATCCAAGGCAGCCCATAACAAACAAACAAACAATCTCCTGTCAGGTTGGCGCGAGCACGAAGAGACAAAAATCTGCGTTTCTAAGCGAGAAAACATTGCTATTGGATACCGGAATTAGCTATAACACGCAGAAAAAGTAACCTGCAGCTTGTCTTTCGAGTGTGGCGTAGTGGGCAGCGTGTCAGGCTCAAAATGAGTAGGTCGTCAAGGTAGCAGGTTCGAATCCTCCACGCTCGTTTTTTTTTTAAATTTTTTTTTCTTATTTTTTTTTGTCCCAGTGCTCGTGTTTCAGCCTTAATTACGATGTGAACACAACCAAAATTTTAAAAAACAATTTAAAAGCCCGATTTTGGCCCATAACGCGTGTCCCAGTGTGCAGCGCGCCAGCGTCCAGTGTGCAGCGCGCCAGCGTCCAGTGTCCCAGTATCCAGCGCCACACTGGTCCCATAATCAGGTATGGCACTGGGACAGTGCCACTGGGTTTTCCGATAGGGACGCATTCCATTTCTCGTCTCGTTTCCGAGAGGGCGCTGTCGCATAGACATGCTTACAATATGGCGGTTGGGTGAAGGTACGCTAGATGACGTTGGCGGTGCAGCTGCTCTCCGATTTAAGGGGCGCCCTCACCCTCTCCTCTCTACGCTTCCCCCTCTCTCCTACGGTCCCCCCCCCTCTCTCGCCTCGCGACGCCGACGCAGGCAACGTCTGCTAGCGAGTATCTTGATTGAAAAAACCGACTGCTCGCGCTGCACAACCGTTCACTGACCACCCCGTATATATAGGCACTGGATTTTGACCTCCAAGGTAGCGCTTGTGTGAGATTTCTCCTGTGCGTGATTAAACAATAAAAATTCACAGCGTACATGTAAAATAAAGTGAGCTGCAAGTCGCCATGACTCTCATCGACCCTTTAGTATAAACGCGCCCGATCTCACGTCATTGCTGATGTACTGGGCTAATTCACGGAAGATTCACGGTTTACCGATGAACCTCCGGAGCTTCGCCCACTCATCATCATTCACTCCGTGGATATGCTGTGAATTTTTTTCTTTGATCTCAGTAGGTTAGTTTATATTTTACGTCATATCCGTGACGGAAATACGTCAGAGGAGCAGTGGTGGACTCCGGCATAAAACACTTTCGTGTTAAAAAAAAGTAATGTGCCATTAAAATTAAAGCAAACATAAACTGCTCCGAAATATAGGAGTACGCATAATTGGTGAACTTAATGAAGGTTTATTTGAGGATACACTGTTTTATTTGTTCAGGAACCTCATATAATGATTTTATGGCCCTATCTCTTAGCGAGTATATGTCATTCAAGGAGCACACCGCAACTCTTCCCCCCCCCCACACTAATCTTAGGCTGAGTGTTGACTTGAATGTTATGACACCCCAAATAAAAAATAAAACTGAATTGAAAAGGAGGTAAGGGTATAAGTTAAGAATTGCTTCACGTACGTGATATCATAGTGGCACTTTGGCATAGATAAGCGCCAATTAAGAGTAGGCACAAATAATGAAAAAAAATTGAAGATTCCAAGAGAAAACAACGGATGTTCAAATATAACGTTCGTAACGAGACGTAGAAGAACCAGGGCCTCCAGCGTCACATGCAGCCGCTGCGTGTTGCGCAGTGCTACACCTTATTTTTGCGGACGGCCGCAGTTGTCCTAGGAACGTTTGCTAGTTTGAGACAAATACCTTCTTCACTATCTGATTGATGACGTCACAGGAAGAGTGACAGTGAAGAGTAGTACTGGCAACGAAAGGGCTTTAGTTCAAAATGACTGATTCAATAAAATTCTGAGAGATCACACGCACTGTGGGAATCTATTTCATGAGAAGAAGCCAGACAGTATCAGCCTATGCCTCATTTTTAAAGACGATACCCTATCGGAAAACCCAGTGGCACTGTCCCAGTGCCATACCTGATTAGTGGACCAGTGTGGCGCTGGATACTGGGACACTGGCACGCTGCACGGGGCACACTGGACGCTGGCGCGCTGCACACTGGGACACGCGTTATGGGCCAAAATAGGGCTTTTTAAATGGTTTTTTAAAATTTTTAGTTGTGCCCACACCGTAATTAAGGTTGAAACACGAGCACTGGAACAAAAAAAAAAGAAAAAAAATTAAAAAAAAAAATGAACGAGCTCGCGGATTCGAACCTCCCACCCAGACGAACCACTCACTGTGAGCCCGACACGCTACCCACTACGCCACACTCGAAAGACAAATTTCTATTTATTTTTTCTCCATGTTATAGCTAATTCCGGTATCCAATAGCAATGTTTTCTCGCTTAGAAACGTAGATTTTCGTCTGTTCGTGCTCGCGCTACCCTGATAGGAGAGTGTTTGTTTGTTTGTTATGGGCTGCCTTGCATCAGAACGTCTACCTGGCACGTTTTTGCAACAAAACTTATGAGCCTAATCGCAGATGTGTTGCGGCAATCGCACTGTCTCGCTAAGCGGTTAGTCATACCTATGTAGAAAACATCGTGCATCTGAACTGCTCACTGAACACTGTACTTTTCGTCACCCGTTTGAACATATTTTCTGTCCCCTTGTTTACGTTCCGCGTACTAGATCTGCAGTAGTTCACTCTAGCCGAAACGAGCATTAGGCTTAGGGCCGCACTTCGTGAGCCACGGTCGCTGTGAAGATCGTGGGTATATATTCAATTACAAAGAGTGTAATAACCGCTAAAATGTAGTTTCGATCATAACTGACCCTAGCGAGGTCATATTTGCACCTTCGATTACACAAATCAGAAGCTAAAAACGCCGCGGGATTGGGTGTTGCAGCGGCTAACTGCTGCCGGTGACGTGCATGCGGCTTTCTGCGGTATACGAGCGGGAACGACTGACAGCTAAAGTAGGTTGATCTTGATTATCAGACTAATACTACTCCTATATTGTGTTGCGAATGATGAGTTCTTTCGATGCGGTTTATAAACTACATTGACGACACTCGAGCGCACTTCAAGGAAAGCGCGCTCGCTAGCGCGCTCGACAGATGATTGCTTTAGCCGACACGCACATCCGTCGCCTAACTGAAACTATATGTGTAGCACACAGCACAGAACAGTTTTAAAATATTCGGTAAATTTTACGCTCGACATCGCGCGATCAAGTATAAAGTTTTATAGAAAGTCCGTCAAGCGCGGCCAGTTTCTTCCAATGTGCCGCCGGTGTTCCCAGTGTGCGGGCAGACACTGTACAGCGTGACCAGTGCCTCCCAGCGCGCTGTAAGACACTGGGCGACGCTGCACAGTGTGTCCCAGTGCCTCCCAGCGCACTGGGCGACACTAGGCCACGCTGTACAGTGTGTCCCAGTGTCTCCCAGCGCGCTGTAGTACACTGGGACACACTGTACAGCGTTTCCAGTGTCTCCCAGTGCGTTTCAGCGCACTGGGAGACACTGGAAACGCTGTTTTTTTCGATAGGGTAGTCTTTCTTGGGATGCTTAAACGCAAAAATTTTGGTCTGTCTGTCTGTCTGTCTGTCTGTCTGTCTGTCTGTCTGTCTGTCTGTATGTATGTATGCATGTATGTATGTCTTTCTGTCTGTCTGTTCGTGACCCGATTCGGCTAGCTACAGGGCCAAAGTTTAACCACTTTCTGAACGCCCAGCCATCTTGAACTGGTGTTAGTGTTCATACTTGTGAACATATTCGATCAAAAAAAAATTAGACCATCTCCCGCTAAAGGGAACCATGTGTAGATGTGAAGCAGCGGGCGCTAACGCTTACACTGGCGGCGGCGTTGACGCTGGCGCTCATCGCAGCGTTGCGCAGAAGAGCAAACTGGGGAGGCGCAAAGCACGCAGTGATGGAGCGGTCTTTCCTACTGGAACATGCCAATCGCTGCTAATGGGCAATGAGAGACAGAAGACTCCGTCTGGACACAGAGACCCGCAGTCCGCTTTTAGTCAACGCGCACGCTGCGAATTTTTATTGTTCAACAACGCACATGAGAAAAGCTAATTATCTCCCCGCTGCTTCGCATCCACCCCTTTAGCGGGAGATGGGTAATTTTAGATGCGAAGCATCTTATGCTTGGGGCTCTGTCCGTCCCTCCCGCGTCCCGCGTCCGGCCACTTTCATGAAGTAGGGAAGCACCCATTATGCGAACCCGGACACTGTAGTAATATGAAGACCGTCAACCACTACTACAGTCATCAGAGTCATGGCCGAGAGCACAGAGAGGCTGCTTAGCAATGGCTAGGCAGGTGGTGTCTGTCGCCCAGGTTGACCGCATTCCTTGATCTTGCTTGCATGTGTTTGGAGGGGGCTTAGTCCGTCCCTCCTTCCCGCGTCCCACACCACCACAGCGCATGCGCGTCCCCTCTCTCTCCTACGCTCACCCCCTTTCTCTCCTCTAGGAATCCTCTACTCTACGGAGCGGCCCCCGCGTCCCCACAGCCCCCACAGCGCATGAGCCTCCCTTCTCCTACGCTCACCCCCTTCCTCTACTCTAGAAATCATCTACTCTAAGGAGCGGCGCCCACATCCCCACAGCGCATGCGCGTCCTCTCCCCCTCTCTCCTCTAAGAATCCTCTACTCCACGGAGCGGCTCCCGCGTCCCACATCCCCACAGGGCATGCACGTCCCCCTCCCCCTCTCTCTCCTCTTCTACGACCCCCCCCCCCACCCGTCCTTTCCTCTAGGAATCCTCTGCGGAGCGGTGCGCACGACAGGTGGTGTGACAGCTGCATACTCCGCTGGGGGGCGCCACGGTAGTTCCGCGGTATGAAAATGACGGAGCGCGCGCGCCTCATTGTCTCTCCTGTGCAGCGCCGGGATGAGCGCCCGGACCACTGCCGTGAAATGAGAGCGGCGACGTTCCTCCCGCTCAAGCTAATTATCTCCCCGCTGCTTCGCATCCACACATGGTTCCCTTTAGCGGGAGATGGGGAATTTTTTCAACCAAGAAACTCGCTAGCAGACGCTGCCTGCGTCGGCGTCGCGAGCCGAGAGAAGGGGAGGAGCGTAGGAGAGGAAAGAGAGGGGGGGGGACGCGTATGCGCAGTAGGAGTGTGGGCGGCGCGGGCAGGGATGCCTAGAGGAGAGAGGGGGGGGAGCGTAGGAGAGGAGAGAGGAGGGGAGGCGCATGCGCAGTGAGGGTCTGGTTGCCGAGGGTATGGTTGCCTAGAGGAGAGAGAGGGGGAGAGGAGGTTTCTTCTTATTATTTTTTTGAAAGGGTTTGCGCATGCGCAGTAAGGGGTGGTCACGCCGCACACCACCACCACCACCACCGGATTAAGCTTCGCCATAAGATGCTTCACATCTAAAAGCAAAAACTACGCATACCTGAGGCGCAACATTAATATGTAAGCATCAGGTCGTGTGTTCTTTTATTAGAAAATACACAGATACGTAATTCTAAAGACCCTAGTGTCTTTTAGACTGTGCTGAAAGTGCGAAGCTGTGCATGAACTGCGGCGCTTTGCAGGAAAAAGCGCTTTGCCGACGAGAAAGTCCAGCCGCTGGCAGTGGCGCTTGGTTCAGCACAAGCTCATGTTTTTCGATGGCGTCCATATCTCGCGCAGCGCCGCCTCTATTTTATCAATGCCAGCCACACGCGGTCCAATTCAACGTAGAGTAGGCGCTGTCTGAGGCAAGGCAAAACATAGGAGTACGGCCGGCACAAGACTATCGTCTTTCGACGACATTTGCAGCGAAGCATGCAGATACGAGGCCAATTTTTTTTTCCTCGAAGGCAGAGTGCTACGAGGTGCATCGACGTAATAGTGTGATGGACGTATCTGCGCGCTTATCGAGGGGTTACCAGGGATGTCGATTGTACCGAAAGGTAGCTCATGGTCAGACGCGACGTGACCATTCAAGTTACAACGGAGACATCAGCTTTATGGAAACAAAGTGCACGCTAAATTGCGATTCTGAGCGCATCATATGTAACGGTCGTCGGCGCAATCCACCAGTGGTCCAGCAATTCTTGAATATAGTTCGTGGTGTCAAACGTGCAAAAATGTAACGTTTATAACAACATTATAAAAGAGGGTACAGCGAACTCCGTAAGCACAATTCACCTTGATCGTGAATGACGCGTTTATAATTTTTTTTATTATTTTTTTTGCGACACAGTTTGAAGGTCAGGCGTGGTTCTGTGGTACATCTTACTGCTCTTTTCGCTACGCTTCGCTTCCCAGTTGTGCCAGGTTCAATACCCCCTGTGACGCAAATTTTATATCGAGAATATGTGACATCAGGGGAAAACGATGTGATCACGCCCTTTCGATGGCCTTGCTCGACCGGCTGCTGTCTCCACCGTCACTGCGTACATTGAAGTGCGGAGCACTTTACGGACTCGGCTTGTCGTTCATCCATATAATGTCACTGAATCACGCTTACAATAAACGCTCAATATACGCCATAACAAGGCTAGCAATGTTCTAATCCGGGTTAAAATGAACAAACAAGGGCCGAAATAAGATAATCAACACAAAGAGCCAACAAGTAATCGGATTACCTAACTTAAAATCACTAAAACATTTCAGAAACGTGGGGCTGACTCCGGCGGAGCGCAAGAGACGGCGCCACCGCATTGCCCAGAGAGCCAACGCCCCTCCCCCTGCGCAGCCTATGCGAAGGCGATGGGTCGCTACGTGAGTACTTCTGATGGGGGGAAATAACCTGACGGAACTCGCTGAAGACGACGCGTATCTCAACTGTCATAACAAGAAGGAAATCGATGAAGTGCAGGAAAAGAAAGTCACAGTTTCGCCACAAGGCGAAGCAATGAATGCGATAGCAACAAATTGGAATGTAAAGCGACGAATGGCAAGCAGGTCGAAACGTCCAGCGCGCTGCTCACGCACACATGACATATGAAAACAACACGCACAAGGACGACAGCGAACTAAAAACATTCACAGCTCGACACTTAACGCGCTGCTCAAACAATAACGACGCACGAAACGTATTCACAGGTACGGACGAGCGCGAACTAACAAGTGTCACAGTTGTTACTTCGCTGTGTTTGAAAAGCGTGCTCTTTTCGCAAACGGGGGGGGGAATGCAGCGAGCGTTGTGACCTTCGCGCGCCCGGTAACTACAACGCTATCGTTCCGCCTAAGCCCCATTCTCCGCCACCGCGAGATAAGCGCACGCGCATCTACCTCCCCCCTCCCCCCTTTCAGGTAAAGTGCTCGCCGGAGAGCGCGCGTCGCGACGAACGGGGCAGCTAAGCCCCGCCGAGCGCGGCCTTTGCGCCATCTCGCTGGTAATGGTGAAAACACGCTGAAAACTCGCTGTATATAAATAGCTCGCCGTTTGAACGTTGAAGGACGTTCGCCTTCGTGGCTGAATGGTTAGCGCCGCGCGCTGCAGACCGAGAGGTCCCTGGTTCGATGCCGCGCGTCGGAAACATTTTTCTGAATGATTTTTCTTTGAGGTTTTTATAAATATATAGATACATATACATATACGGCAAATGACGCCAACGCCGACGCCGACGGCGAAAACCAGCCGAGAGTGTCCATATAATTGCTATCGTAATAAAAGTAGCGAACATGTCGCACACCGACTTTGAGAATCTACCTAAAAGATTCTACTCGTGCCGGACAAAACCCTACATGCTTACCTCAAACAGTGGCATCATTGGCGCTTTGGTAAACGGAGGAGTGGGAACTCTACAAAGAGGAATCGCTGGGTGCTCGTGGGACTCACATCCCCAGAGGGTTCACAGTAGTGGAACTGCCATACGTGTTTTGCTCTTTTGTTCATTTTATTGCCCTCCAAGTTCATTCGTATTTCTAACAGCGTCACAGACAGCTGGGTGGCCAAGCGAAACAATGACTGAGGTGGAACCAATGAAGGATTGAAGCGGAGTGGTTTTTTATTAAAAGAAAGCGAATCTAATAGCAAATCAGAACTCACATTGTCCTTATGCATTTCCATAAGGCGGCTCGATGTCGAAAGCCATCTTTTTCTTCCAAGTGTATTGTATGATTCCTCCCCCCCCCCCCCCTGCTCCCCTGGCCCCCCTGAAAGCTTTCAGCACTCCACGTGATTTTGCACTACCGCCGGTGTCAGATGGATGGATGGAAAAAACTTTATTAATTGTCCGGCAGATTAACGGCCCGGGCTCAGGTCTCCCATGTCGGGACGTCAAGACCTTGCCTCTCCGCCGCTTCACGGGCCTGCTGGACTGCCCACAGTTGGTCGGCGAGCTTGGAGCTGCGCAGAGCGGCTTCCCACCTCGCCGAGAGCACATCGGGACTAATACATTTGGCTTTAGCCTCGCATTCCCAGAGCATGTGCGTAAGCGTAGCTGTGTCTGTCTGGCAGACCTTACAGATGCTGGTGCTATAGATCTCATAGTATATTCGGTGATATAGCAGAGGATTGGGGTGAGTGTTAGTTTGCAGCTGTCGCCAGGTAACTGCTTGCGCTCTGCATAGAGTGCCACGAGGCGGAGGATAGCATCGCCGAGCCAAGTAGAACGCCTTGGTCAGTTCGAGGCACTGGAAACTTTTTGCTGTTACATGGTTTTACAATGCTTTCGTTATCCACCCACCTTTGGTCAAGCGATGACGTGAGATGATGACGCCATCATGTGACATCAGTTTGTGACGTGACAAATGTTGGCTACTTGTGATGTCATGGGGTGACTTCATCACATGGTGATGACCTTTTGCATCACTCGTGTAGATGCCGGCAACACCGACGGTCACTTTTCACGTTTGTTGAGGCATTTGAGGCTTTCGCCTTAAAATACACCAATAATATGTACCGGCCGGTATAGATTTACTGACATAAAGAAAGTGTCTGAAAAAGTTTCAAAGTGTACGCACTGTGAGCATGCACAGGTGTTTGTCGAGCATGCCGACATTTTGAATGAACTTTCGTAGGTGCATGGCGTGCGTTAAGTAATGTGCTATTAAAGCAAACATAAACTGCTCGAAATCGAAGAATATGCATAGGGATATGCCCTAATGAACAAGTTAATCATAGCCCACGTGATTACATACTCTGGTTAATTGGTTGAAAAACCTGATATAATGATTTTCTGGCGCTAGTCCCCAGCAGATAGATGTTACTCAGGAAGCATACTGAAATTCGCTCCCAGAACACCAGAAAATCAGTGTTGACACAAATGTTATGAAACCCCAATAAAATTGAAACTGATACAAAAAGGAAGTAACAGTACAGTGTAATGGTTGTATGTAAGATACACGTGATATCTGAGCTATACTTTAGTAAAGATAAGCGTCGATTATGTATTAGTACAAATAACGACATCACTAGGTGGTTCAGACTACTGTGCTCAATGTTTAGAAAGAACTGTGACAATTCAGATGTTCGAAAGCGATAACACAACTCAATACCATATGATACTAAAGTTAAAATAGAACGAAGGGAAGTTTTATTGTACATGTAACTTGTACATAAACAAAACAAGTAAAAGCAGTATATATATTTCGCAAATGAACGCTCAGACAGATTTATATCTGTGTATCGCAATGTACAGTCGTCGGCAAAATAAGTCGGGACGCGTGGGCGGCGACCACAATCAGACAAAACTGCATCGCCACGCCGTCTTACGTTCAGCGTCTGGTGTTGAGACATCGCAGTGCGTGTGCGCATCCTTTCACGCTCTAAGCCATGTCTTTTTTACTCGCTTGCAGCGTGCTAGCTGATTACATGTGGCGTTTTGCGGTAGGGCGCTTTCTTTTTTCAAACCGTCACGCGCACCACTCGATGGGGGGCACTGTGGGCGTGAAGCGTACGTGCTCGCTTTACCGGATTAAAGATAACTTACTTTGACTCAGTAACAAAGCTCTGCCACATGCAGCATCAGTTGCCTTATGTGCATGTTCGTTTTTGATAACTGATATTTAGGCATGAAAAAACACGATCACAAGAGAAGGACACGGGACAGACCGCCTCTCTTGTGATCATGTTTTTTCGCGCCTAAAATCAATTATGAACTTACACCAACACGCCCAACAAAAAGTTATCCGATGTTCTCCTTTTTGGTACAAACGTACCGTGTGGTACTGAAATACGAACGACTGGCACTGAAATCGAATAGGCGTCGAGTCGAAAAAAAATTTTTCAAATCACTCTCAAAGATCGGAAGGTCCTGCTACGTGCTTATCTGTCTGATCAAGGTAAAACAATTGGCGCACCGTTCACCATTAGCGCGCCCCCCGTCGAACTCAGAGCGAGACGGATTGAACAAAGCAAGCGACCTCTACCGCATAACGCTACATATAATCGGCTAGCCTTTTGCAAGCGAGTAAAAAGACATGGCTGCGAGTGTGAAAGGACGCGCGCGCACCGCGATGTCTCGACACCAGACGCTCAACGTCAGACGGCACGGCGAGGCAGATTCATGAGTTTTATATGATTGTCGTCGCCACTCACGCATCTCGACATATTTTGCCGACGTGTGTTCACAAGTTATAGAAACAACAAAATCAAATTGTTCACTTTTCAGAGATAATAACGCATCCAGGCGTACTGCGGAGTGGGAATACTGCCAATTGCACCATGACCGTTTTAGGAGCCACAGTCGCAATGCACAACGTTACACCTTTTCTATGCGAACTTCCGCAGTCGCCCTGGCAATGTTTTTTAGTTGCCCACAGATACTTTCTTGACAGTCTAATCTTTGGCGTCAATGAAGGAGTCCTAGTGAACAGCCGTGCTGGTAACGAAATGCCTTTAATTTAAACAGCTGATTGAAAAACTTGGAGGACGGTTGAACTTCGCCTTCAAGAGTAGAACGTGGTTGAGTAATCGGGCCCATGTGCGTCACCTTCTCAGTTGGTAGCCTGGCTTCGGTTCTCGGTGGATATCCGAACCATGCCGCAAGGAAACCAATGAAACGAACATTGGCCGTGGCTCGTAACAACGGCCCTTTCAAACTGTCCTAGGATACATATCAAAAGTACAGTGTCGGAAGTGTTCACTAAGCAATAATTCTTTTGCGAATCAGTGAGGGGTCCACTACGCGGCCGTAAGGCAACACGCGAAGCTATGCTGCTGAATTTGTTCATGGTTTTGCTTATGATACTGATTAAATATGTCCGGCCAAGCGATGATGTCAAATGATGGCGTCATCATGTGATATCAGTTTGTGAAGTGACAAGCTTTGGCTACTTGTGATGTCATGGGGTGACTTCATCACACGGTGATGACCTTTTGCATCACTCGTGTTTACGCCGGCAACACTGACGGTCAGTTTTCCCGTTTGGAAGGGCCTTTAAAATACCCCCCCCCCCCCCCACGTCGCAGTGTGCATGTTTTTACCCCTGGCGCGATCCACGCTTCTGCCACGCGATATTACATGCCTTAAGGAGGCTCGTCCCACTACATGACATTCATATAGAGTTTTTTTTTTTTTTCGAAGAAGGTTCAAGCAATATGGCGTGGCTTAGTGGTAGAACACCTGCTTGCTACGGAGAAGGCCTGTGTTCGATTCTCATTCAAGCAAAATATTTTTAATGTGTATTTTATTTCCATCGTTCTCGATTGTTCGCTCACGGACAACGCTGATTTTCCGCTCACATTCAATGACGCCGACACCGAAATTTCCGCGAGAGGAGCATTTTAACGATATCTCGTTAATAAAAATTTGGCAGATCCCACGCACCGCGGGAATAAACTTCACGTGAATCAGTCAGCGCGTGCCGCCCTGTGTCCGATTTTTTTTTCTTTAACGCAAAGTGCTTTGAATTTTATGGACGTATTTGTGCCATGACGTATTTGCTAGCATATCGTGGACATAGCCGGAACGTCGATTACACCGGAGGGTAGCTCACGGTCCGACAAAACGTCGTAACTCACATTACAATGGAGACTCCACTCCTATTAAAACCAAGTACACGCTACAATGCGATAACTAGCATAAGGATTAGTGTCGGTCGTTGGCGTAATCTGCCCGCGGTCGAGCAACGCTTGACTGCACGTCTTCACATGACTATACGGGTGTAGATATGTAACATTTAATATAGCTTTATGCAATCGGCTAGCCAAACTGTGCAACTGAAGTAGATATTCACCGTGTATAATGCCTGTATAGTTTTAAGGCGAAAGCCTTTAATGTCTCATGCTCACGTCCGTCCGCCCATCCGTCCGTGTCCGTCCATCCGGTCCATCCATCCATGTCCGTCCGTCCATCTGTCCGTGCCGTCCGTCCGTCGGAGCCCTGGCACGGAGCCAAGTGGCCGCCGGGGTGCGCAAACGGACGCCGGACGCGTCGGACTCTACAGCGCTTGCGCTTTGCTTGCGTAGCGTCGCTGTGCCCAGCGTTTGGAATCATTCTGACCGACGCCGTCTCAATGGACAAAGGCGTTCGCGGAACGCACTTCGGAATTTACAATGGGTCCGTCAATTTAAGCGCTGGAACGCGGATGGCATTTGAGCGATGCGCAAAGCGCGAGAAAATACGAACGCAATGTGAACGGAGGAAGATTAGCCTAGGGTCTCGGTGCGACTCGTGGTAAAAAAATTAAACAAGAAAACACGCAGACATTCGGTTTGTGTTAACCCACTGAGAGTGTAAAAGAAAAAATTTACACCATCTTCCCAAAGGGAACCCTGATGGGATGCGAAGCAGCAGCGTTGCGCATGGGAGTGGTGGAGAGGGTGAAGCGAGAGAGAGGTGACACGTACAGACATGTTTCAACGCGTACGTTAGGCGCGCGTCAGGCGGCAGCTGCGGGCGCTGCGGCGAGCGCGCGGCAGGCGAGGGTGAGAGTGACGTCCGCGCGCACTGCGAGGGGAGCGTGACGTGAACGCGCAGCTGCGGCGTGACCTACTTGGCACCGCTCCAACACCTGCGGCGACGGGAGCGCGTTGCGGCGCGTTCGTACGGACGCACGGAGGGACAGCATTACACAGGCTAGTCAAAGAGCTGCTTCGCATCTAAAAAAGACGTGGTATAGTCAGTCGAATGGCCACACGCTTTCGCCGTACACACTTTGGAATGTACAAAGTGTCCTTCAATTTTTTAGGTCGATGCACCTCGTAGCACTCAGTCTTAGAGGGAAAAAAAGCCGGCAGATCCCACGCACTGTGGGAATCGATGTAATGCGAAGCAGCCAGGAAAGAGCAAATCATGCTTTACATAAATTTGTATGTCGTGTTTTACATGTTAGAGCCTGTCATGTATGTTCGTCATACAGTCACGTCGCACAATACCAATTTTGGCGTATATCAAGCTAGCGAACTGGACACAAGGGCACCATGAGCGTGGCATGTAAATGGCGTTGTAGATGACATGCATGCCAAGATTTTCATGTTACCACCTACCACTTATGTTCATTATACCGTCATGTCCCTCAATACCAAATTTGGTGTATATCAAGCGAACGAAACGGCCGCGAGCGCGCCATGAGCGTGGAATGCAAGTCATGTCGCTCATGACATGTCATGATTTCCATATTACCACTTCTCGTTTATGTTCGTCATACAGTCATGTCACTCAATACCAAATTTGGTGTATCTCAAGCTAACGAAACGGCCGCGAGCACGCCATGAGCGGGGCATACAAGTCGTGTCGCACATGACAAGTCATGATTTCCATATTACCGCTTGTGATTTATGTTCGTCATACAGTCACGTCACTCAATACGAAGTTTGGTGTATATCAAGCTAACGAAACGGCCGCGAGCGCCATGAGCGTGGCATGCAAGTCATGTTGCACATGACAATTCATGATTTCCATATTACCACTGGTCATCTATGTTCGTCATACAGTCACGTCACTCAACCCAAGTTTGGTGTATATCATGCTAACGAAACGGCCGCGAGCGCGCCATGAGCGTGGCATGCAAGTCATCTCGCACATGACAAGTCACGATTTCCATATTACCATTGGTTATTGATGTTCGTCATGCAGTCATGTCACTCAACACCAAATTTGGTGTATATCAAGCTAACGAAACGGCCGCGAGCGCACCATGAGCGTGGCATGTAAATCAATACTTTTCATGACAAGTTAGTCACGATTTTCATGATATGAACAGCTATTTATATTCGTCATACGGTCATGTTATGCCATACCAAATTTGGTATAAATCCCATTAACGATAAGGCCAGCAGAGCACAAAGTCGTAGGCAGCTAGATAGATAGATAGATAGATAGATAGATAGATAGATAGATAGATAGATAGATAGATAGATAGATAGATAGATAGATAGATAGATATGCTCAAACTGTCCGAAGTTCGCTAAAAATGCTTCGCATTTAAAATCGGGCATAGGCCATAGGTCGGCACGTTAAGGGAGTACTCACTCAAACTCACTCACCACAATTTTTTCAGCCTTCGCACTCACTCACGTTCACACTCACGTCCATTCACACTCATGAGTACTCACTCACGTTCACACTCACGACCACTAACACTCATGAGTTCTCACTCACGTTCACACTCACGTCCACTCACAGGCATGAGTACTCACTCATACTCAACTCACCACGTTCAAATGAGTGTGAGTGAGTGTGAGTTGAGTACACTCATGAGTGAGTGTGCCGAGCTCCATAGGTCGGCACTTTAAGGGAGTACTCACTCAAACTCACTCACCACAATTTTTTCAGCCTTCGCACTCACTCACGTTCACACTCACGTCCATTCACACTCATGAGTACTCACTCAGGTTCACACTCACGACCACTCACACTCATGAGTTCTCACTCACGTTCACACTCACGTCCACTCACACGCATGAGTACTCACTCATACTCAACTCACCACGTTCAAATGAGTGTGAGTGAGTGTGAGTTGAGTGCACTCATGAGTGAGTGTGCCGAGCTATGGCATAGGCTGATACTGTCTGCCTGCTTCTCATGAAAAGATTCTCAAAGTGCGCGGGATCTGTCAGAATTTTTTTGAATCAGTCATTTTGAACTAATGGCGTTTCGTTGCCAGTACTAATCTTCACTGTCACTCCTCCGCTGACGTCGACAATTAGATAGTGAAGAAGGCATTCATCGGAAACTAGGAAACATTGGTAGGACAACTGCGGCGGTCCGCAAAGATGAAGGTGTAGCGCTTCGCAACACGCGGCGGCTGTCGCCGCCGCTACAATTCGGTGTCTTGTATTTCCACGCGTCTTATTTTGATGTACCCTGTTTAAAACGACGAAGACTGTGAGCACCGCTCGGCGCATATCGCGCCTGAGTGTTCGAGAAGCTTCACGTTCGTTGTAGATCGTTCTGTTAGCATTTCGCACAGCACCCGAACACTCAAGATTATTCCAGAGCTTGCGCGACGACCAGTGATAAAGCCAGAATGTTCGACGAGTGATTTATAAAAGCCGGCGCGTTCCAACAATGATCAGTTGATCGACGGCCGACGCTCTGTTCGCCGCTATCAGTGCAGTGTGTATTGCTGTAATCTGACTTTCTGTTTACCGGCCACAAGTAAATTCATCATCGTGTATTGCCACGCGTCTTATTTTGATGTGCCCTGTTTAAACCGACGAAGACTGTGAGCAACGCTCGGCGCAGATCGCGCCTGAGTGTTCGAGAAGCTTCACGTTCGTTGTAGATCGTTCTGTTAGCATTTCGCACAGCACCCGAACACTCAAGATTATTCCAGAGCTTGCGCGACGACCAGTGATAAAGCCAGAATGTTCGACGAGTGATTTATAAAAGCCGGCGCGTTCCAACAATGATCACTTGATCGACGGCCGACGCTCTGTTCGCCGCTATCAGTGCAGTGTGTATTGCTGTAATCTGACTTTCTGTTTACCGGCCACAAGTAAATTCATCATCGTGTATTGCCACGCGTCTTATTTTGATGTGCCCTGTTTAAACCGACGAAGACTGTGAGGAACGCTCGGCGCAGATCGCGCCTGAGTGTTCGAGAAGCTTCACGTTCGTTGTAGATCGTTCTGTTAACATTTTCGCACAGCACCCGAACACTCAAGATTATTCCAGAGCTTGCGCGACGACCAGGGATAAAGCCAGAATGTTCGACGAGTGATTTATAAAAGCCGGCGCGTTCCAACGAGGATCAGTTGATCGACGGCCGACGCTCTGTTCGCCGCTATCAGTGCAGTGTGTATTGCTGTAATCTGACTTTCTGTTTACCGGCCACAAGTTCGGCCTAATAAACAGTTTCATTTTGGACCTACCGACTTCTGCCTTCGTCGACGTCACGACCACGTGACATCTGGTGGAGGTGCTGCTTCGTTCATGATCCGGACGCCCCCATGGAGCACTGACCCGGGCCCAAGCCACGAAGAAGCCGACGCCAAAGAACGCCCCGATCCTCGAACTAGCCGCAGGCAGAAGGGGACTCCAGCCAGAGTACGGGCCACTTCCCGAAACCACCAGGCAGCCCAAGATCACGACATCGACCTTCGACCGGAACGATGACCGCCCCAGCGGCCCCTACACACACCGATCCGGCTACATCAACCCAGGGAGCCACCCACCTTCCGGGCCTCACCACTCGAAGACCCGGAGAGCTGGCTCGAAAAGTTCGACCGCGTCGCCCTTTTCAATAACTGGACCGACGATGACAAGTTGTGCCTCGTTTATTTCGCCTTGGAAGATTCCGCTCGGACATGGTTCGAGAACCGAGAAGCCACACTCACAACCTGGGACCTTTTTCGCGCCGCATTCCTGGACAGCTTCACAAACGTGGCCCGCAAGGAGAGAGCCGAAGCTCTGCTGGAAACACGTATGCAGCTGCCAAATGAAACCGTGGCGCTCTTCACGGAAGAGATGACGAGACTGTTCCGGCACGCCGACCCCGCCATGGCTGAGGAGAAGAAGCTTCGGTTCCTGTTGCGAGGTGTTAAGCAAGAGCTGTTTGCGGGACTTGTCCGCAACTCGCCCAAGACTGTCGACGAATTCCTTACTGAGGCCACGACAATCGAAAAGGCACTTGAGATGCGCACAATACAGTACGACCGCCGCTCTTCAACAACGAACTACGCCGAAGCTCATGCCCTCAGCACCAACGACCTGCGCGAGACCATCCGAGCGATCGTGCGGGAGGAGCTGCGCAAGCTGTTACCCTCGCCGCAGCCCCAAGTGGATTCGATCGCCGACATTGTCCGCGAGGAGGTTCGGCAATCACTTGGAATTCCCGAAACACCACAGCCTCAGCCGGAAGCTATGAGCTACGCCGCTGCAGTCTGCCGCAACGCTCCTCCAAGGCCGCGTCAGGACGCTGCACCACCGCAGTTCCGCCGCCAGGCTCCGCCGCCACCGCCACCGACGCCATACCACCCCCCCTACCGGTCAGCGCTGCGCTCCGAGGAAGACCGACGTTTCGCGCGCCCCTGACCACCGTCCACTCTGCTACCACTGCGGCGAGGCCGGCCACACCTACCGCCGTTGCCAGTATACGACAGATGGGGCTACGCGGTTTCGCCGTCAACGCGCCTCGTCCACAGCGGGGTGAACGACCACAAGACATTGCCGACTACCTCGCAGGAGCGCAGTGGACACCCCGACGACCCTCCCGTTCGCCGTCGCCAGGCCGCTACACCTCATCGCATCGTAGGCAGTACACCAGCCCGGCTCGGGGCCGATCTCCGAGCCCTTACCCGGAAAACTAAGGGCAGCAACCGATGGAGGTGCGGTTGCTGTACGTCGAACTACCGAAGATCCTCCGCCGACGCCGACGACGCTGCCGCGACGAAACCTGCTGAACACGACGCGAAGCAGACAGAGCCCTGCTGACGAAACGACGCGGATCGAGGAAGACCTGACGACGCAGCATGGAAGCAGCGCAACAAATCGACGTAGCCCTGATCCGGCGCCGCGACCTAACCGGAACGCAAGGCGACGGACTAGCGACCTCGACGTTCTCATCGACGGACACAATGTCACCGCTCTCGTCGACACTGGGGCCGACTATTCCGTCGTCAGTGGGCTATTCGCCGGCAAGCTGAAGAAAGTAAAGACCGCGTGGAGTGGACCCGAAATCCGGACAGCTGGAGGCCACCTGATAACGCCAATTGGAGTCTGCACGGCGAGAGTCACCATCAATAACCGGACTTATCCTGCGAGCTTTGTGATCCTACAACACTGCTCTAGGGATGCTTCCAGGGATGCAACACTGCTCCGGTTGATTAGCCGAAGTAAGCATAGCTAGTATCGCATAACCTGATGAAGCCAAGCACACAAAATAGAGTACCTCAGGTGGGCTTCGATGTCACACACATTATTCACTAATAATTATAATTAGTGTTAAGTGTTAATCACATCTAATTTAGCTTGATGAGACTCGATTCGGTCAGGAGTAATTAGTACATTCCTGAGCTCGGGTTCTCTGAGGTCATGAGAATTCGACTTGAATTACTTTAATTGGGTTTAATGAGATATTGCTTAATTTGACCTAATTACGATACGATTAGTGTGATGATACCATAATCAACCACATTTAATCAGATTTATCTATACTTACCTGGACCCTGCCTAATTAGCTTAGTTATGCATGACTAGCGTAATTATGTCACGTGAAACTCAGGTATCTAGGGTGTTTTTGCTTGGATCTCAGGCTAATTAATCAATCATAATTAGTATTCGCCTTAACCAACACTAATTAGACGTGAATGAGCTTAATTAGTTTGGAGTCAAGGAGTAATTAGTATCTTCTTGGGCTTGGCTTCTCTGGGCTCATGAGAAAGTCGACTTGGATTAATTGGCCACGGTTAGGTTTGCCTTATTTAGGCTAATTTCACTCGGCTAAATTAAGAGATAGTATGATCAATTATGCTTAATCAGATTTGGCTATGCTTACCTCGACTCATCTGGGCTCATCTAAGCTTAACTTCGCGTAACATGTAAACAGCAAGCTGGACTAGGCTTAATGAAACCTACTTGCGCCTGAGTTCATTAAGTGATACCGCGCTCAAGTATGATTGGTTTCGGCTATACTTACTTTGACTTAACTAGGCTCATTTAGTTTAACTTGAGTTAACGCGACAAAGGCTAGCTGGGCTGAGAAAACTTAATTTTGTGTGCTTATGCGATGCTAGCTATGGTTAGTTCGGCTAATCAACTGGTGTAAAAGACGCCGCGAGCCTGGCGCTTGAACCGGCCCCGTCGCAGCCGCTACGTAAAGGAACAGCACAGATTCTGTGCAGCGAACAAAGCGACACCCAGTTGTTTTGGCTGCGAGCGCCGTAACAGCGTCAGACAGAGCGACATGAGAGGCCAACTGATACGATGGGACGCGCATGCGCACCGCAGCAGGCGTCACGTCGCTATATGGCGCGTCGACGCATTCGGCCACGCGATCCCATGGTCTGCACACTTTTGCTCACGCCTGTACGTGACAGGGACGACACGTTATTCACGCCATTACCTACGAATCACATTTCTCATACCCTCTTATCCTCGTATGCCAATTTTCGTATTTTAGTTCACTGAAGGACCAGATGGTTTTCTTGTGCGTATGTGCCATCCTGATGGCACACTGCACATGTACACTGCAGGACAGCCTTCTACTTATCAGTTGACTCATCGTAGCTCTTGACGTGAATAAATACCCTCGTTACACAGGCAAGATAACCGCGGTTACGTCCAACCATGGTTAACCGCGTAAAACCACGGTTAGCGCCAACCATGGTTCGCCGATGTTACACAGCGCAAAGGTGTCCTCGGTTAAGGCGCTCGCCGGCGTGCACTAATCCTCCATGGACGACGCCATTTGCTCGGGTAACCACCAAACCGAGGTTGCCAAGCTCGGTTACCTACAACCGCGGTTAGCGGCATAACCGTGGTTTCACGTACCGTGTAACATAAGCGAACCGTGGTTACAGGTAATCGCGGTTGCGTTAACCTGCGGTTTAGGCTGCCTGTATAACAAGGCTATTAGCCGGTCTTAGTGGATTAGGTTTGAAGGGGATAGTTCTATTGAAGACGCTTAAGTGGATCATTAGGGTCACCTGAAGATTTTAATCCCTAAAACGAATGAAGCGAGATTATGAAACATATTAGGTTATGCAGATCAGGGCTAGATGGCTACTGCTGCTGCACATTAAGCTTTAAATATTTATGGGAATAATATACCATACTTCACACAATAATTAAAAGCGAAAAAAATAATGAAACAAAAGGTCAGCGACCTAACTTTCAAGAACGTTTTTTTTTTAACGGAAAGTTTCTGCCTTGAAAGGCGCCGGGCCGACAAAATAAATTTGGCTTCTCAGCCTTATCTGAGAGCAGACTACCGAATCGAAGGGTTTAGAACGTATGCAAATGAGCTCGCTTTGCGGTTCTATATAGGACGACTGAATAGAGGAGTTTTTATGGAGTGCGAAATACGACTGGATGGAATATTCGAAAGGAAAACAAGAAAGCCCTCCTTGAAATTCCAATAAGTTATCAATTCCCTGCCGTAGCTGCTGCGTTTGCTTTTAGTTTCGCCCTTTCTACTCGAAACGGAATTTACCTTGGTTTTTTAGCTTAAATTCAGGTTCATGGATTACCTTCCTCCAAGCGAGCTGCCCTTTCGATGCGGACGTTTACATGTACTGAGAAAGACCAATATCAATTCTCTAATAAAACCTATTTATATGGACCATTTTCTAAGTTTAAAAGTCCAGCATTGCTGGCTTCGCCCATCGTTTAACATTAGTCACTCACTCTCACATATAACAACAACTCGTGTATGATGTGCATGACAAATGTGTTGGTCAGTTAATGAGGCGGTATGGTAGGGCAGATCCACGAAAAAAGCGATTTTTTTAAAATTTCATTACTAAAAAATAATACAGCAGCGAACCCCAGCGCAATCTGAACTTGAGTGTTTTACAAGAGTAACATAAGGAAACTGATTTTTTTTCTGAATCAAACTGAAACGCAGAACTTGCCCTTTATTTTCACGTTTTGTTACGCACTGCAGTGGTCTTTTCTAACATGAATAGTTGAAGTTCTAGGAATCCATTGTACTGAGGACGTTGCACGTCATCGGGCTTTCGTTCCAGAACTTCCCGGTGCTGGCGGCCCGCGGCTGACGCTGAAGAGAATTGCAACGTGTCGTAAGTTTAATTTCTCAATTACTTGAGTGCTGCTGTGCATAACATTGACGTTTCAGACGTTGTCAAGCATTGACCTCTCACTCTGACACAAAATGTGACTTGTGTGTCGTGTGACTTGAAGGTAAATCAGCAAATCGCCTATTCTTGTTTGTTTTTTGACACATTTTGCTGTCTTCCGATGTGTTCATGTTGCGCCTATTATGTTGCGTCCCAAGCAACACTTCATAGTCCTATTAAATATTAGTGAGTTCACTTTTCATGAGTTTCCATCACTGTCATTATTTGACTTAGATATAAATATTCTAGAACCTCGTCAAGTGGCTGGATTCAAATCTTGAATTCCTGCTATTTCACCAGCTTGAAGTTCAGCATCTGTGTGGCGCGCGCCCTTAAGTTATTGGCCATGAAATAAAGTAGCAAACGTCAGCTAGCTCACAAAATAATAATTGTGTACTTCATCATGATAAAAGTACGGTGCAGTACTGTGCGTCTGATAAAAAGCTTGTGATAAGCATCACAATCATACCGCAAGAAGTATTGTAGTTAACTCAACGTAGTAGTGGTCAACCGGATAACCTGAGCACTCATCATGATACATTTTCACTCAGGCTATAGTGATGATGCTTTACAATAAAACAAGAAAGTTAACGGCCAAAGTATATTTAAATTCAAAATTGTTTTGTTATTCGCCTTAGCAGCACATTCTGTATATCGTGAGAATCGTTCACAATATATGCACAGTTGCTGCGTGAGCTAAATTTTAACGCGAGAGCGTTAAAGAGCTCGTTTCGCAGAAATTCCGGCGTCGGCGTCGTTGGTTGTGAGCAAAAAATCATCAACTTGTCCGTGACCGAAAAATCGAGAAAGATGCAAATAAAATAAATAATAAAAATTTCCGGGCCCGAGTGGGGATCGAACCCAGGCCGTCTGCGTGGCAAGCAGGTGTTCTACCACACAGCCACGCCTCTTTTTTTTCTTTCATGGTATTTATTACAGATGTGCGTAATATACATCCCAGCGAACAAAATGCTCAAGGGCGCCTCTAAAAGCGTACATCAGGTTTTGCACAGAACGAAGTTTCAAATAGCAAAGCTTCAAATAGCAATGTCTTCAAAAGGGAATCAGAGCAGTGCATTTCATGAAAAGTGGAAACCAGTCCTGCTGGAACTCTAGCTGCTGATAAAAGTCTTTTAGCTGTAGAGCCATTTGTATAAAATGCAACCGTGATGATACAATTGGTTCCGCGTGTCTGTCTAACATGCGAGTTTTCCATAAACTGTGCATTCCCATTAGTAGGAGCATGTCAACAGGCATAGAATTGCTTTTGGGTTTGGAAATGCCATGAAAATAACTTTCATGCTCCGCAAACGCAAGCGTCCTTTAAATAGGCGTCGCAGTATAACATATAATATCCCAGGAATATTGCGTGGTACAATAGTACATTGCCATCGGGCGTCAGAATATGTGACTATCATTACGATTTCATAGTTTAAAGCCGGCCACCCATTACAAACGGCCCACACCTTACTGCGCGTATTCCCTTAACACCACACAGTGGGTGCATAGCAAGTACGCACTAAGTGGTTGAAGTAGGCACTCAGGACAGGATATCGCTGTCGCGTTCAACTCCTAAAGGCGAAGATTAAGGGTCCCTCAATTTTTCTATCGCGTGTAAGGAATATTTATATGTAAATAAAAAAAAGGCCTCGTAAAATCATAATGATACTTGTTCTATTTTACTTTTTCATGTTTATGTGAACACACCCGAGCAAACAACGAGTGCTTCGCACTGTTGACATGTTGCTAGGCTGCCGGCTTGTTTTTTGTGCGTTTCATTGAATGGCTAGACAGCACATTGATGAATGATTTACCGTGCAAGAAAAGAAAGCTAGGGAGCTCGGAAGCCTAAATATTGAGCTGAAATGTAAAAACAAAAAACAAAACAAAAAAAAAGGAATGAAAACAATTCTTGAGCCGACGCTAACAACGTTTCATGCACGGTAGACTTGATTTATTTTCTTAACAGTCATTCATCAGGACGGCTTTGCGAGAGGATTCCGAACCAATGTGATTCAGTGAAGGCCTCGTTTTAGGAACCTATGGAGCTTTTAGAGGCATCTAAAGTATGGCAGAGGAATGACTCAACGCACGAGGAAAAACGAGATTGCCTGTTTATCGGCCAGGAAAAATGAACCAGACTTCATGGACAAGTCTGGACCCTTTTGTAGAGTTTTCGGTGGAGATTACTTGGATCTAAACGATAACACGCTTAAAGAAAACTTCAATGTTAGCTTCCAGAAAGAAAGATGAGCTTAATGTTGCGCCGCTTAAAAGATCCCTTTAGGCTGCGGAGTAATAAATTAGGTGTACTGAGTTATGGAGGAACACTATAAGTATTAATTATGATATAAATGTGAAGAAATTAAAATGGACGAAAAGACGAGTTGCCGCCGGCAGGGACCGAGCCTCCAACCTCCAATATCAGATCCGATGCCTTACGAATTGAGCTACGGTGGCGGTCGAGCTCCCGTCCACTTTATCAGGAATATCTGTGCATTTAAACACGGGGGTGTAAGTGCGTGCCATGACGGCGAGTGTGGAACACTCCTTTTTTTAATTGCCTGTTGACCTCGCGTAACAAGTGGTTTGTTTACGACCGGCAGCTGACCAATAGTATATCGCATGCCAGTTGGTTCTCGCTGAGGTTGTGTCTAAAAAAGAAACAAAAATAGCCCTTAGGTTCTCCTACTTAAGTTATGAGTTATAAGTTCTAAGTAGCTGTAAGCTGGTAGAAGTCGTAAACTGTTATAAGTTATAAGCCTTGCGACAGGACACGCTTGCAAAAACCATTCGCTTGTCACAACAGTGCCATCAACATCTTTGAGGGTATCTAAAGAAAGCGTACGTAAGGAAGTTTGCTTCCCTGCACCACGACGTGCGCTTCTAAAAGCTGTCGCTCGCATAAGACGAGACGACGCAGTTGCAAGGGCCTCGAGAGAATTGCAACCTGTTTCGGCGTCCCCAGAGTTTAGACAACAGCGAGAACTGTGAACGGTGCTAGGGTTCTAATTTAGCTTACTTCAGACGTCTAGTACACGACTTAAAGGGATGTGTCATCCGCAGCATAGTCTAGATGTCTCAAGCGCGTCCGTTCGCTTATGATTCTTAAGAGCCTTCTTGCGTGTGTATATCGCTTTGTATGATTATATTCGCCGTGGTATTATCGTCTGTACATCAGATTATTGTTCGCAATGAAATTTAATATAATATTATCTATATTCTCATCATACTGGCGGTATCCCGTTATCATAATGTGTGTAAGAAAATAATCTCTTCTTTTGACCTCTTGGCAATAAGCGTCAGGATGTACGTTAGACAGGATGCGTAAAAACATTCGACAGGAGCAGGCGTTTAGTTTTCCAACGAAAGTATACGGCAGTGCAGAATAACAAAATTGAATAAAACGAGCTGATAAGAAAGCGTTGTGTTGTCCAAGTTTCTGGTGAGGTTTGTTTATCTTAAGGTAAAAACTCCACCTCCCGCCTCAGACCTTTACTGTTTGTCATGTTTTTTATATGGTGTGTTACTGATAAGCGTCAGTGTTGGTTTCTCGCATGTAGTATTTTGCAGAATCTGACAGCGTTCTCCGAATTTGCCTGGAGCATACGAAGAAAACCACTTGACCAAAAACAGTGTAAAAATACAGTTCCTTTTGTTTCGAGTGTTGTAGGACTCTGTGTTGGGCCATGAATGATGAAGAGTGCCTCATGCAGCTTTTCCGATTATGATGAGGCCGGCAGTATAGTCTTTGATATACTGCAGTCCTTCCATGAAAATATATATATTTTCACCTCTATTTTTCGTTGAACTACAGTGGTCTAGTAGCAAAAAAAAATAGTGCCGAGAGCATAAAGCGGACTTTTATCGACCCAGCAAGCCAGCGCAGCGCTGCTGCACGACTGTCGATGTCAGGGCCCAACGGTTGCGTTCACTTGGGCTTTGATCAGCGCTGCGGTCATCTGCGCTAACGTTCTTTTTTTTTCTATTTTCCACCCTTTTTCCTCTCTGCCACTAGAGGGTAGCAAGATAAGTACAATTTGAATATCTAAGGTTGCCTTTCCGTTCATCTATCTTTCTATTTTAAAGAAGGAGATGGTATCTCATTAAGGTAAAAAAAGGTCTTTCTGTTTCGGAAAGCCAGTGGGTGTTCGGTGTGGGGTGAAGATGTTAACGGTTGCCTTCTGGGCAACCAACACTCTAAGAAAAAGTCGAGTATTTTGGGAGTATTTCTACTACACAACAATAATCGTCATCTGGCATGCTCACGTTTCCTCTCTTCAAAAACCCGGCTCCCGGCACATTCCTATCAAGAATGCTATGTCACGCTGATAACGCGCGCGGCGTTCGTGACCGGGAAGTGCCGGGACGGCGGTGATAATGCCAGGAAAGTAAGCGGGGTAGATGACAATTATAGTTGTGTAGCAAAAAGACACCCCTTTTTACTCGATTATTTCTTAGAGTGAACGGCCAGCTAGTATCCAATATCTTCCGGGTACCGAAAGCTACCCGGCAGTCACAAAGACATGCTGAGGTAGTCGCACAATTACTCGACCACTGTTCTGGGAATAGATAACGTCTTTTATGAAGACGGTATCGAAGGAATGACCCATGTTGCTGACCATATTAAATATTAATATTGCCTGCGAAATAAGCTTTTTTCCTATAGTCAAATACAACTTGATCAAGCTGGATATGTTCCACCCAGATAGTCCAAGCGCGGCAGCCGATTGCGTTTGTGAATTAAGGAATATTCCTGTTCATGTGTGATGAAGTTTTCACATGGAGTCACCGACCATGAAGCTTATCACGAAATTATAGAGCAAGCGTTTATTGCTGCAGTTTTGGGTTCATCTGGCTTAGAGTGGAAATGCAGTTGGTTTCTGAAATCGCACATGCCTTCAGGATCGACAACTGTCACAAAGTAGCATTTTCATGACTCGTCGTATTTATGTGACATGTGTTATATAACGCAAAACACAATATCATCGTCTTGGTATCATCAGCCTTCGTGTCGTAGTCAACCGCAAATATATGTTTACGCAATGATTACGTAATGTTACAAACATGTCATAGGCGTCTATAGAATTACATACGTAACATTAAAATTTATAACTAATTATTAAAAAATGCATTCAAGCTTCATAGTTCACACGAATCACCCAGAGCCGACGTATGGTCCTAACTCTGAGGCGCTACATCTAGTTCACGGTACTGAGCCAGAGTCCGCGATGCGGTTCTCGAGGCGCCACAAGAACTTCTGGTCTAAGGCGAAAGCCTTTAAAGGCTGATACTCGCGTCCGTCTGTCCGTCCATCCGTGCCCTGGAACGGTGCCAGCTGTGGCTTCTCGCCCCTGACACTCTCTCAACAATGACGTGATGGTATGAGAGTGAGTGAATGAGTGAGTGAGTGAGCATATCGGATACTGATGTGAAAGAGCGTAGGGTGTGGTTACATAGAACCATGGACCACAATAGCACTGTCAGTAAAAGAGTGGGAGACCCTAACAATAAAAATTCGAAGGACACTCAGTAAATTACAAAGTGTGTTCGGCGAAAGCCTGTGCCCATTGAGACGGAGTCGGTCAGAACGGAACGCGATGCGCGCGTCTCCCTTCTTGCAAGAGCGGCTGCGCTACAGGGGAGACGCGTGCGCGTGGGAGCCATCCGACTTCTTGGATTGCGGCTGCGCTACAGGGGAGACGCGTGCGCGTGGGAGCCATCCGACTAACTCGACTGCTGCAACGAGATGGAAAGGTGTTTTTTGCTGCCGAAATAATATATATTTTTTTTCAGGCGAACAATTTTTTTTCGACAAAACTAACTTTTAAACCATTGTTCTGGCCCTGTTGCCTAGACCCACAGTAAATTTCATCAAAATCGGAAATGGTGACCCGGTACTCGTTGCAGCAGTCCAGTTAGTCGGATGGCTTTCATGCGCACGCGTCTCCCCTGTAGCCCGGCCACAATCCGCCCTCTCATGCAAGAAGAGAGACGCGCGCATCAAGTTTCATTCTGACCAACCCCGTCTCAATGGGCACAGTCTTTCGCCGAACACACTTTGTAATTTACAGTGTCCTTCAATTTTTTATAGTTGGAATCTCCCACTCTTTTACTGGCAGTGCCGTTGTGGTCCATGGTTCTATGTAACCATACCCAAAGCCCTTTTACATCGGTATCCGATATGCTCACTCACTCACTCACTCACTCACTCACTCACTCACTCACTCACTCACTCACTCACTCACTCACTCACTCACTCACTCACTCACTCACTCACTCACTCACTCACTCACTCACTCACTCACTCACTCACTCACTCACTCACTCACTCACTCACTCACTCACTCACTCACTCACTCACTCACTCACTCACTCACTCACTTATTGAGAGCTTTACGTACTTTCATCATAACCATTCCCAAAACCAAGTTAGTTATTTGCTATTTTTGGTGACCTTCAAACAACGTCTCGACCCATTCAGCAAACTATCCAGCTTTTCTCAAGAAGCTTGCATTTATCTCTGAGAGAGCTCGGTCACCGTTTACAGGAGAACAAAATATCAGACCACAAGCGACGCCCGAGAAAACGAAAAATCATCACCATAAAAAGTCACAAAATAGGCTCAGAGCACCTCGTGTCAGTCGACAGGGAGGCTTGTTAGCGAGGCTTCAGCAGCAAACGTCATCTTCGTCAGCTGCCAAGCGAGCATTAGGTGCGCGCGCCCTACTTACGAGGCAACAAACTTTGCCGACATAGGAAGCAGCTGGTCTGGAATTCGTGTACCACCCTCTCTCGTTACCATCACCATCTTTTGCAGCACACAACAAGAGCACCATATGGCGACATCTGTGCCTTCTCAGCTCGAGGTCCTCAGTCTAACGAGCCGTCCAGAGAAAGCGGATTGAGCTGGCGTAGAACGACCGCTGTTAGTAATCCCGTCTCGGTGATGCACGTCCGAAACGAAGCCGCAGTGTCGTAATTGGGGCGGGTTGCACATCAATCGCAGTTGCTAATGTAGGACAACATTCCGTGGCTGGAAGCACTAGCCATAGACCGATCGGCATTAACCACTCTTACGTTATCATCCTGTAATGTGAGGTCAAGGCTATAGTTTTACTTCTAAACAGGGCGCTATAGGTTGTCAACTTCGTTTCAATTTAACGTTACGTAATGTCATGGGTCCATGTATATACATATGCGCATTTATACGTACATATACATGCATGTGTTGTTGCCGCTGATGACAGATTGAAAGCGTGTTCTCCACTTCTCTCTTTCTTTTCATCTCTTAATATGCTTCCCCAGGAGTAGGGTAGCGAACCTGATGCGCGTCTTGTTAAACTCCTTGGATTTGCTTTCTTTCCTCCTCCTCATTCTCACCATTGACAGGCATGCTTATTACAAACTTACACGTTATTATGATGAGGGCCTAAATTTTAGGGGCGAAGCACCTTAGGGTCGCACAATGTCCGGCCGTTGTCGTCGAGGCTCGCCTCGCCGTTGTCCCAAGTCGAAGCGCTGGTGCGAAACAAATCTGCGGAATATTGTCTACAGAGTGTATATAGCGCGCATATGGTTTAAAAAAATAGAAGGCGACAACACCGTAAAAACATCGACATTTAACCAGCCATCAGTCAAAGCATACGACAGATCAAAAGGTTAAAAAGAACAAAATAAAAGACTGTTAACCAGAACAAAATAGAAGGCCACAACCCCATAAAAGCGGCAAAGCGGCAACGCGAACAACCTGTGAACAAACCGAAACATCTGTGAACAACAAAAAATTATCAAAAGGCTGTTAACCAGAACAAACAAAATGAAAGGTGACAACACCGTAAAACAGCGACGTTTAACCACCAATCAATGAAAGCATATGACAGAACAAAAGGTTAACAAGAACAATATAAAAGGCTGTTAACCAGAACAAAATGCAGGGCCGCGATTCACGATTCGATGCACACTGCTTCGCCTCTTCATCAGCATTCACTTCGTGGATCTGCAGCAATTTTTCCTCATAACTGTACCAATTGTATATCGTACAGTAAATGCGCCTAGCTTTTGCTGCCTTTATAGAAACGCAAAGAACTAGTTGTTTTTGCTTAAGGCTTCCTTTTTCTTTGCTTGCGCATAATATGCGTGGCAACGGTGTCCTAATGCGGCCAAATGAAAAGAGCTATAAAAGGTGTGTGTATAGCAATTATTCTCCTTGAAGAGACACTAAAAAGATAAACGATTTCTCATGTAAGAATAAACTACCATTTTGCAATACCGAAAACACCTCCCTTAACGCGAGAAGACGCACCAAAAGAAAATGCCAGGGGTGACGCCACCTTGCAATTCCTGCACCAAGCGCCGTGACGTCATAGATTTCAACGGCCTCTGATAGGCCATACGTACTTTGCAATCAATAAAAATGAGGCACATCGTTCTATGAGGGGGCATAGACTTACGATACCGAATTTCAGGAAATTTCATTCGGCCAATGTTGCCAAAATACGAAATGTACAGTTCGAAATCCGTGACGTCACGAGTGGAGAATTCCGCGCGAAATTTAAAAATGAAACTTCAGCCTTTATTTTGTATTCTTGTAATGAGCCTATGATGATGAAATTAACGACATTAGAATTACCAGGGCTGAAATTATCAATCTAAACGAAGTTAGTTGTACTTGAGTATCCCTGTAAGACGCTGTAAATTTAATACCGACGTGCCTTAGCGAAACCGTTATTTACGCAGTAGCGTAAATTCCGGCGCTTCGCAGTATGATCTGTCAATGCCTCGCTCAGAATATTGTAGGAGTCGGCAGCGCATGCTGAGAAAAACTTACTGTCATACTGCCGTAAATCACTGAATCTTTCCCTTCCTCAAAAAATATCCACAATAAAACGGACGGGAACAGGGACGACAAATAGGCACCTAGCTTGAAACACGTAGTGATGACTTACAAATTATGACAAATCACTCTATTCGGTGTCGTCTCTCGGGCGCAGATTATATTTCGAACACGGAAAAGTCTAGAACTTCATCGGCGAACTTGTACATACGATGGAAAGTTGAAGCATGAACGGCAAAGCTCTGGCGGCCTCGCTCCTCCAAAAGGGCTACGGGGCTGAGATCGAGAAGAACATGACCTGGCTAAGTGAGATCAATGTGTTTCTGCTTTTTGCCGTGAATAACACGAAAGATACGTGTAGAAGTGTAAGAAAAATGGTTGGCGCTGAACTCATACAACTTGTGTGCTATATATAAATAGCAGAATACCCAAAAGGTATACTAAGATAAAGCTTTCTTCTCTTTCTTCTTAATTTTCCGTATTTAAAGCAGAAGTCACGGGAATTCAGCCACCACAAAGGAAGGCAATCACAAACTAAATATATCAAGACACGAGAAAGTGAAAAGTAATAATCACAATAATAACAATAACAGTAAAAAAAGGATAGTTAGACTAATAAAGGATCAGATCTCTATGACGAAAATCAAAAACACTCGGAAACCACGACAATGGCCAGTGTTTTAGCGTCGTCTTCATTAATATATTCTTGCATGTGTAACTACAAACTGGTAGTTTTGTGAGAGATGACGCAGGTACGCCCAGTGTTGACCTTGACGATTATTGAGATTGAGCTGTAATTATTACGAAGTTTTCCGGCAATGAGCTCTGAACAAAGGAGCGTACAGAAAGAGGAGGGATACTAACAAAACGATCACGTAAAGTCTGATCAGATTAGATTAAACATGATGTTAATTGAGCCAAATGAGCCAAACTGGAGTTATATGCTGGTTTGAGTAGCGCATCCTTCGGATTCGAAGATCCAATGAATTCCTTTATATTTATGAACCAACCAGTTAACCAGGAGGCGCTACCATAAACATCACGAGCATAAAGTATTGGCTTATAGTTCGTTGATTGCCAAAAGCGGCTACAAGCAAGGAACCAACCATATCAACAACCTAATTACAACCACAATTCGAACGATTAGAAACTAGGCGACCGAGCATGCCCATGAAAAAGCCAAGAGGATGTAGCGACTGGCCTGTTCAACTCGCGTGCCTGTAACGTGCGTCGATGGCACGTTTTGCATTTTTTTCTGTTTTTCTGAAGCGGTCACCGAGAAGTATATAGAAATGATGCGGAACACTTCTAAAAGTGGAGGGCCAAATTAAAAAAAAAAAAGAAAAAAAAGAAAACGCAGTACTAGCATTACACGACAAAGCAAAAGAATATATAACTTGTTAAAAAGCAGTGGAAATTTTAAACGCTCGTTTTTCTTTGTCAGACACAATATTAATGAGAACTAACAGACAACACTGCCAAGGAACAAAGTATAGGGGATGTTATCAGTAGTAAATGTGATGTAAATGAGAAGAATGAAAAGTGGACAAAAAAAGATATAGCTTGCCGCGGGCAGGGACCGAACCTGCGACCTTCCAATGGTTCGGTCCCTGCCCGCGGCAAGCTATCTTTTCATCCACTTTTCCTTCGTCACATTTACATTACATTTACGCTTATACTAACATCTCATATGCATTCCTTGGCATTGTCTGTTAGTTCTCATTAATATCGTTAAAAAAGCAGCGATATGCCATGTCACGCTTAATAATCGCCGTTGCGACGAGAACTCCTCACGCACTAAGTTTCGCTGCCTCCCCCCTCGTGTAGGACGTTGCTTTCATGTTTCCTAACATACCTGAATATATAGTGCGACAGTGCTTGCGTCAAAGCACTGCTATTGACGCTGATGCTTCGTTCGCTTTAAGCGAACTGCGTGTCTACAAAAACCAATCTCCTCAAAAGCCCGGGACTAAGTCGAGATGAAAGAGGCTTAGCTAGCAACCCATGCCGATGAGGCACGAGACGCAGAGATTAGCACGGTGCTGAAGTTTATATATACATAGTTTCGCTTTGCCATAACATTAAAACCCCATTTACAATCTTTCTTTCTGTTCGTTGTCAACAGCCAGGACAATGCTGCTGTATGCACCACAGACTGATAGAGAGCGGACGGCCTACCTTCATCAAAGCTTGGAGACCAAAACAGTGCATAGAAAATGCGCCTAATGATAATCGCAAGCGAAATGCAGACGAGTAGACACAACGGTAGGTAGACATGTTTCATAAAGTCCTGTTTTATGCAGCGCTAATTAGAGTGCCACGTGTAACAGACAACTTCTTGCAAGGTGATGCAAACAAAGGGCAACCTATATATGTACCACCGTACATCAGAGATTAGACATAAGCTTAAAGTGATTCTCTCTTGTGTACCAGCTAAATCACTAAAATATACACAAGCTGATTCTGGCGTAAGCTGCGTCTAGCAGTTTCAGCTACTTCTGGTTCCGGCCTTGTCATTAATCCAAGCTCCTCGTTAGTCCGCCAAGCCTGGAGATAAGCAGAGCACGTTGCCTAAAAGCATGTAATCTGGCGGCTGTCGGATGCAGTGCACGCCTTCGCTGCTAATAGTGTAGGTTGGGTTAGTAATGCTCTTCATTGTGCATCGTGTCGGGCGTGAAACAACAGCGCGGGCCATTGTGTAAAGTTCTGTTTTAAAAACAAGCTATTTCATGTTTCCGCACGTTTGTGCAGTGGTGTTCGAACCAGTTTTCGCTACGATAAAATGAGCAGTTTTAGCCAGCTATAACGTGACTATAGTATGAGGAAAACAAGAAAAACAGTGACAAGCCAAGTTCGTTTTACTAGAGACGACGTTTGAACGCAGGCTTGATACAAAAATATGTAACTTATTATAAACAAACTTGTCAGTACCATTAGCAGAGTCACTTAACTGCACTGAAAGTTTTACGGAATAACTTCCAGTGATACATAGTTGTTTCTGCGTGGCATAAAAAAGAAGGTTGACTTATGAAACCGTGAGTTGCAGTTATATACAATAAGTTGGTAGTGTTGGTTGTTTGAAATCATTGAATATTTCCTCACACTGTAATACAGTTTCTGCTTATGACAATAGGAAATATATAATAATGATATTAATATTCAGGGATAACACGCAATGATATCTGGAATATTAATGTTGCTTTCGATCAACGTGTGTTTCGTATTTGTAGCAGGCATTTTATATTGCGCACTTCGGGGCTGTCAAACTTTTTCTTGCTCCTATAGCTGTATGAACGTGTCGTTTGAGTGCTGCTTGCGAATTTTTGTATGCTGTCTTCTACTGTCTACTCTAATACACCAATTTTAGATGTGAAGCATCTATTGGCGAAGCTTAATCCGGTGGTGGTGGTGGTGGTGGTGGTGTGCCGCGTGACCACCCTTACTGCGCATGCGCAAACCCTTTAAAAAAATATAAAATAAAAAACCTCCTCTCCCCCTCTCTGTCCTCTAGGCATCCCTCCCCGCGGCAACCACACCCGCACTGCGCATGCGCCTCCCTTCCTCTCTCCCCTCCCCCCTCTCTCCTCTAGAAATCCCTGCCCGCGGCGTCCACACTCCCACTGAGCATGCGTCCCCCCTCTCTCTCCTCTCCTACGCTCCCCCTCTCTCCTCTAGGCATCCCTGCCCGCGGCGTCCACACTCCCACTGCGCATGCGCATCGCCCCCCCTCTCTCTCTCCTCTCCTACGCTCCCGCCCTCTCTCGCCTCGCGATGCCGGCGCAGGCAGCGTCTGCTAGCGAGTTTCTTGGTTGAAAAAACCGACTGCTCGCGCTGCACAACCGTTCACTGGCCACCCCGTATATATGGCAATGGATCTTGACCTGCAAGGTTCTCATGTGCGCTGTTGAACAATAAAAATTCGCAGCGTGCGCGTTAACTACTAAAAGCGGACTGCGGGTCTCTGTGTCCAGCCGGAGTCTTCTGTCTCTCATAGCAAATTAGCAGCGATTGGCATGTTCCAGTAGGAAACACCACTCCATCACTGCGTGCTTTGCGCCTCCCCAGTTTTCTCTCCTGCGCAACGCTGCGATGAGCGCCAGCGTCAACGCCGCCGCCAGTGTAAGTGTTAGCGCCCGCGGCTTCACATCTACACATGGTTCACTTTAGCGGGAGATGGTGTAATTTTTTAACTAAGGCTTGCTGCTTCCTTTTTTCTTCAAATGCAAAGTTCGTGGCAAGCACATGGAAGCGGGGATCAAGGAGTAATTAGCTCTGTCAAAACCAGCACTACTGACTAGAACAACAAAGAAGAAAACAAAAAAAAATGGTCCACGATAAGCATGCAGCATTGGCGTTACGTTAATGATTCCGACTAAAGTCACGAAAATGTACAGCTCTCCCACGGGAGAGATGTACCCAGCTGGCGAGCATACAAAGGTTACAGGGACATCCGTTACCTGTTCTAGAATAGAGCAACACGGGTAACTTGTCAGCCTAGAGTTCTTTAAAAGAAATAAATCAAGAGGTTTTCACTGAGTGGAAGGTGATTACTTGTTCTCATAACGAATGGTGTACGAATACATCCACGTCAAGGTGCAGCCAAAAGAGAGCGTAAAAACGAAGCTAAACAGTGCAGAATGAAGCCTTCATTGAAAAAAATAGTGATACTCCGACACAAGAACGATAATTCAAGCGTTTTATACAGAGGGATAGGAGTAGTTAGGAACGAGAAGATATCGAAAGAGCCAAATGTTTTAGCCCGAAGCGAAGGGTAAGGGTTGGAAGGAGCAAAGTGTGCACACCCAGGAGGCGGTAAGCGAAATCAGAAAAGGTAGACCAGTTGCACGCCGTGGAAGCCATCCATCGGTGAAGCTATAAGAGCATGAAAATATCTAATTGGCTAAGCGAGATCACATGGTGTCGTAAATCTGCCGCTAGAATTTAAATACCTGTGCTAATGTGTTTTGACAATCCTCATCATAATTGTCATCATGATAGTCATCTAGCATTCCCATGAGCATAATCATTTCTGGCATTGTCAACCTCCTACTCCTCATCATCATCATCGTCATCATAATTTCATGTTATTTATTTCTTTATTCACTCCTCCTGTCCAGTCACTGGAGGTGCGTAACGCTTGCTGCGGTTGCTGCTGTGGCTACTATTACTACAACAACTACTACTACTACTACTACTACTACTACTACTACTACTACTACTACTACTACTACGACGAGACGACGACGAAGATGATGACGACGGCACAGGGCAGACTGTTTTGCTCTAAGAAGAAAAAATTACACCATCTCTCACTAAAGGGAACCATGTGTAGATGTGAAGCAGCGGGCGCTAACGCTTACACTGGCGGGGCGTTGACGCTGGCGCTCATCGCAGCGTTGCTCAGGAGAGAAAACTGGGGAGGCGCAAAGCACGCAGTGATGGAGCAGTGTTTCCTACTGGAACATGCCAATCGCTGCTAATGGGCAATGAGAGACAGATGACTCCGACTGGACACAGAGACCCGCAGTCCGCTTTTAGTTAACGCGCACGCTGCGAATTTTTATTGTTCAACAACGCACAGGAGAAATCTCCCACCGGCACCACCCTGCAGGTCTAAATCCATTGCCATATACACGGAGTGGCCAGTGAACGGTTGTGCAGCGCGAGCAGTCGGTTTTTTCAACCAAGAAACTCGCTAGCAGACGCTGCCTGCGTCGGCGTCGCGAGGCGAGAGGGGGGGGAGCGTAGGAGAGGAGAGATAGGGGGGACGCGCATGCGCAGTGGGAGTGTGAACGCCGCGGGCAGGGGATGCCTAGAGGAGAGAGGGGAGAGCGTAAGGAGGGGAGAGAAGAGGGGAGGCGCATACGCAGTGAGGGTGGGGTTGCCGCGGGGAGGGATGCCTAGAGGAGAGAGAGGGGAAAGGAGGTTTTTTTATTTTTTTTTTGAAAGGGTTTGCGCATGCGCAGTAAGGGATGTCACGCCGCACACCGGATTAAGCTCCGCCATAAGATGCTTCACATCTAAAACATGAGTTGGCAGAAAAGGAGCTGGATTAACGAGGGAAGCGGACAGTTTGGAAAGTTGAGAGCGGTGACCAAGGCTGAGAAGGGCGCACAGACATGAGCAGTCTGGTAAATGACGTAGGGTGAACTAGATTGCAATCATTTGTCAAAAGGAATGAAGCGACCAGGGTTTTGATTAACATATAGCATAACCCTCTGAGCGCGCTGGCGCCAAATTGATGTGATCTTCCTCTTGTTCTTTGTGTGCCTTGATGGTGATGTTAACGCTGGCAAGACGACATATAGCATATCCATTTGAGCGCTGGCTCGCGCTATATGGCTATGCTATTGGACCGTGCTAGTGGCAGCGGCTGCCCCCTCCGTGTCCATTTGTCGCAGGGAAGATTGCAGAACGTCGCGGCTACAAGAATATGTGTAGGGGAGCCACTTTGACTCTTACACATCAAATGGATTTTTGTCTTTGCATCTCTCCTCTGTACTGCTTCTGAAATAAAGGTAACTGGCTTCGCTGGAGACTGACGAACGACTCATGATGCGGCAGTGATAAGAACGTGGCTTTCACTTGAAAAAAAGCACACCTTGGCAGTGATTGACCACTGGTGACATTTCATCTCAGAAACTGATTTCTTAATTTTTTTTGGTTCCGCAAAAAGTACAGGTGTATGCTGTTATTGTTAGCCATATCTTCTAGGTACACACTTGAACTCAAAAGCTCACGGATGCCCGAAATTCGTTTTGATGCATTTTGTACCATCTCTCATGCCAGCTACTGTACCTGGCGGTCATTGTCATCGCTCTCTGACTCGACTGAACAATTCAATACGGCAACAACGACTGTATGAATATTAACTTTTTCGAAAGGGTTCTTAGGCAACCCAAGAACTACTGTACGTTGCGAACATAGTCTATGCAGAGTGTCTCAAATATTCCTGGACTAGGGTGGTCCCAGTCACAAGATTTAGTCTCTTGCAGTGAATGGGACAGCTAAGAGGATTGCTGCGGGGTGTGGGGATGTTGCAGATAAATGTCAGTAACATTACCATTCCAAAGGCCATTCCCATATCTCCTATATGGCTAATTTCTGAAAGCGACTGGATGTAAGAACCACTTCGATACTTAACTCGAACACCTCTTCTGAATTTCTGTTCCACGGTATGATGGTCTCAATGGCTAGTGTGCAGATATTGACAGTGACCACATTGGGTGGACAAAGAAAAAAAATATGCTTGAGACCTGTAACGTCCGTGTAGGTAACGAGCATATTTTTTCTTTATCATTATTCTGTTGGCCATAAAAGGCACCTGTTAATTGATATGTCATACAATGTCAGATATTATGACGGATGATATGCATATGTATTTTTGGCACGAGAACATCTCTTGAATGACCCCAAGAATGGGGTTGACAGTATCAACTCTAAAAATGAATAAAAATGAGCGGGCAGATCTGCTAGTGAAAGGTAAGCGGGCCGCATGTTTGACACCCCTGGGCTGTGAATTGAGTAAGCCGTCCCAGCGAGACATGAGCGATGACGGCCTCTCCCATTAAAGTAATGGTAGCTTCATACACTCTCGTGCTTCCATAACTAATATCCCGCCCCCAGTGGCTTTCCCGTCGCAAACATGTTGTTCGGTATATCACATATGGGAGAGGACGTGCCCAAGAGCACGTACTGTACTTTGACGACTGCAAAGTTAATAAAAAAGGCGTCGAACCCCTTATGTACCAACTGTGATTGATGTTTTTTCTTTTTTTTCCCACGTTGTGTGCTAGATTGTCGTCGTCCGCCGACCTGAAAACTCGCTTTTTGTGATTTGGGTCCGCTCTGATCGATACCTCCTTCACATGTGGTCAAAGCACACAACATACCTCTTTGGCTGGTTAAAAGCAGGTTTAGTTTCGTGTTTTGTGCATTGTGGCACGAAAGCTCTAGTATAGTGTGGTTGAGTCGTTGAAACCTCGAACAGAAAAAAGCTCTACTTTTTACCACCCCTGTGTTAACTCGTGGGTCAGCCTTAAGGAGCCTCTTACAAATGAAAATATGAAAATTGGTGAAAAAGCTAGCGTTACTGAGTAAAAGTAGTAAGAAACCAGACGAAGATGTGGTTATGAGAGGGAACTGTTATTCCGCTTGTTCTTCCTTTTCCGGTGTTTTGTTTTATTAACCACCACCCCGGGAATCAACACGCCATCGGAGCGCACAGAATAAAAAAGATCGCAAAGGAAGCAAATGGTAGTGATTTTCCTCTTCCCTTTTTCTGCCAGTCCGCCCACATTAGAATAAGCCAAGATGCCATAGGCGACAGTCTCCTGGGGGGATGAGTGCGAACAAAGAATTGGGCGACGTGTGAGAGAGTGTTACAGAGGAGGACATAGGTAACTATGGAGAGAGAGAGAGAGAGAGAGAGAGAGAAATACGTGCCGGGAGGGGGGCCGGGAGGGGGAGGGAAGTAGAGGCAGCCGAAAATGAAGGAAAGCATCCGTCCCATCCATTGTGCGTAGGCTGTCCGGCAGTGTGCCTTTCTCAGTCCTTGAAAAGAAGCCTCGGGATTCGTTCACGCTCCGGCTGATGAGAATGAGCCGAGGATGTGGAGCAAAAGCGTGCGAGACCCTCTTAGAGTCAATAGCTGCGGTGTAACATATGGGCTCAAAGACACTAGTTTTCTTTCACATGGTGGTGTCATTCCTTTGCCATCGTTTTGCTGGATAGTCTAGACACGATTAGTGTTGTTTGAAGCCTAAGCCGCGAGCAGGTTTACGCAAACGCACACTCATTAGAAGAAGAGTACGAATGTCCGCCCTTTTATTTGTTTGTCTGCATGCGTCAGTGTGTGTGTCGTTGTGCGTGTGTGTGCGTGCATGCTTGTCTGCGTGTGCGTGCGTTCGCGAGCTTCATGCCGAAATTCTTGTGATCGTTCAAACAAAAAAAGAATAAACCAGTAGAAATAACCTTGTATATGAATTCAACATTAATATCGCCGTAGCAGCCATCACACAGAAGCCGAGCCTTTTCTATCCTCTAGCACGTCATGCGACTGTGTAACTTAATACACACCTCAGTATATATGGACGTTCTTTAAGGTGTGTCTCACATCGCATCGCACTTGAACTGTATTA
>JALIZH010011308.1:0-83256 GCA_030522465.1 Rhipicephalus appendiculatus
TGGGTAAGGCCGACGCTTGAAAAGTCGCGACCTCCCTATTGGAAAAACACAAATACTGGGCATAGTGGTAACCACCATCCACCATTATAGTGGATTAATATAGTGGATGGCATAGTGGATGGTGGCTAGATAGTGGATGGTGGTTGAATAGTGGATACTGGATGGTGGTTGGATAGTGGATACTGGATGGTGGTTGGATAGTGGATAGCGGATGCTGGTTGGATAGTGGATAGCGGATGCTGGTTGGATAGTGGACAGTAGTTCAGGTGGGTAGATAGTATACTGTGTACAAGGTATGTAGCAGGTACGAAATGGCGGGTATATTAGTCAATGAAACATTTTTTTCTCAATCTTCTTTCTGTTACAACTAAAAACATATCTTCCTGTTACATAAGGCACACAAGTTAAGCACAGAAAACAAATTGTTGACTTGTGTTGCAAATGTGTTATCAGGCAAAACAGGCACAATAATAGCCTATTTACACCAATCAAGGAACAGCCTGACTCAGTGAATAACTTTATTCACTTTTCTACATTTCTTGGTGTTTTGCTTACACGTTTGCCTATACAAGCAGCTTCTGCAGAAAACCCTAGTAGAAAACCTTCCCAACAGCGTCACGGTTCTCCATCGGTGGCTCTATTTGAAGTGACTACAAAGAAATGAATTTCTCCAAGACCCTGAAAAACATTCAAAAAGCATCATTAAAAAATAGGAATGGTTTGTTTTGGTAATCAACACATTGATGCGCCTTACGTACACTGCTCCTTTCGCACAATAAATACATAGTGAGTCCTTGTTGTAGGCATTGCATGTTGTTCGATTAGTTGGTTCACAGATATAGCAGACACGTTCAATCTGGGTTAAGACAACACAGAAATAAACAACACATGAAGCGCACGGTGTTTGTTTTCTGCGCTTCATGTGTGTGTTTCTATGTTTTAACGTGTTGTCGTCGCGTAGTTTAAACGTGTCTTTCATGATGCAGTATGATAGCACCACAAATTACTACAGCTGGTTAGCTATTAAGGGCTGTTATTGTAATTTTTTTTTCGCGAGCTGACGTAAACGGAATAGTGTCGGCATTCCGTGCCGGGACAATTACTTGCCCTCGCAGCAGGCCGGTAGCGTTAGCTTCATGGCAGCTCTTGAAATAAATCTCTTGAAAACTACAAGCGGGTTAGTTCAGTAGTCAAATAACCTTCCCCTCACAAAATAAACACACGATCCGCTAGCCCATCAAGACAAAAAAAAAAAAAAAAAAACGAAACCACAGCCTAAACTTTCATCCATTGCAGCGGCAAATGAAATTCACAGTGGACTATGCCGAAAGCCGGCCTACGGGGATACACAGCCGGCCAGTTTTCGCTGGCGCTGTACTGCCGACACCCCCACCACGCCGCCTTCCCCCGACACCCACCTTCAACAATTCGTTATCCTTGAGGGGCGGATTCTGAACAAATTCCTGTTCTGTCCAACATAAAAATTTATCAGTGCACAAGGGTGCTAGCATAAACAATGTTCATTATTGCTTCACCAAATGACACAAAATAACCGCTAAGCAAACATCGACCAATGCAACTTATCGCGCCTCACCGATTCCCTGTCCCTAACCCGGTGCTACATCACCGAAATTGCTACAGCACAACCCGGTGGCTGTAGCAATAATTTTTTAGTTCGGTTATTTCAAGTGCAGTGACGGTTTTTTGCTAAATACCTGTGTAAGATGAGCACCTTTCTGTCGAAAATTTTATCTCTGCTTTCAGCTTTATGGCGGGTAGTGCGTCCGTCTCACATATACGAGCACCTTAAATTTTAACAGTAGCGATTAAGTTCTTTACAAACGTCTTGTGGTAGCAGGTTCAACACAACTGCAAGAGCATTCAGTACCGCCGCATTCAATATCTGTTGGCTATAACGCATCGAGCAATAATAATGCATAACATGCATAGAGCAACCTACCTTTCTGAAGAAAACATGCTGGCAGTGTACACTTGCGACGTACGCCGGTCTTCAAATGGCGTGACGAGTCGGCGTCGGCCGCTGACGACCCCGTTTGCGGGCATATCCGTCGGTCTCGCGGCAATGTGGTGAGTTCCCGTTGCGCACGAACTGTCACGTCGACTCTCCACGCCACAGAGCGCGTTGCGAGAAACTATTCCGGCGCTGTTCATCGATAATATGCGGAAGCATTTGAAGACGATGTATTCCAAGAGTAATCACGTTCATCGCCAGCAAAGCAATCCTACTTGGGGAGCTGGCGGCTGCTGATCACTCAGTTTGCACATACCGCACATCATATTCATTCAAGCAGTTCCGCCTAAGTCAATGACCGCAACATAAAACACACAACGATGGCCCGCGCAAAAATCAACCGCATCAGCACAAACACAATCACCACGCCATGACCACGTTGTAGCAGCGCGGCGCCATGACAGGAAAGAAAAATGCGAGAGGACGACAGCGGCGACCCCTAGTGGTCACGGCCTCAGCGCCCAACGAATTTCACTTCCGATGCTGTTGGACGTGACGTCATTGCCGCCATGACAGTTTGGCGCAGCTTCTCCAGCATGGTACAGTATCATTTTCCTCAGCCACCATTCCCTCGCTGCTTTCCAGCATCAGCGCGATAGTGGACGCATACTATCCACCATCGTCCACTATCCTTTCCACCATGTACACTATGCAATCCACCACTGTACACTGTAAACACCATGATTTCCAGCATATCCAGCATTATTTCCGCTATAGCCACTATCTTTTCCAGTACCCACTATGGCAGTTTTTCCAATAGGGCTGTGCTCGTCCTCGACGAACATGGCTAAGGTTTGCTTCGGCTTCTGAAACCTGCTCTGTAGGGCTTAATTTGTGCGCTGCTTTCTTTCGGGACTGCTGTAGTTATCACCTATCTGCTGTTGTTCGTGCTAGGTGGTGATAGGCGCCACATGGTTGGCGAACCGCAAGTCAGATACAGAAGACACCGGAAAGGTACCGAGATACCCAGGACGAAAAAAGGCCGGCAGATCCCACGCACTGTGGGAATCGATGTAATGCGAAGCAGCCAGGAAGGAGCAAATCATGCTTTACATAATTTGCATGGCATCTTTTACATGTTACGACCTTTCATTTGTGTTCGTCATACAGTGACGTCGCGATATACCAATTTTTTGTGTATGTCAAGCTAGTGAACTGGACGCAAGCGCACCATGAGCGTGGCATGTAAATGGCATTGCAGATGACTTGCATGCCAAGATTTTCATGTTACCACCTGCCACTTATGTTCGTCATACAGTCATGTCACTCAATACCACATTTGGTGTATAAGCTAACGAAACGGCCGGGAGCACGCCATGAGCGTGGCATGCAAGTCATGTCGCACATGACAAGTCATGATTTCCATATTACCACTTGTCATTTATGTTCGTCATACAGTCATGCCACTCAATACCAAATTTGGTGTATCTCAAGCTAACGAAACGGCCGCGAGCGCGCCATGAGCGTGGCATGCTAGTCATGTCGCACATGACATGTCATGATTTCCATATTACCACTTGTCATTTATGTTCCTCATACAGTCATGCCACTAAATACCAAATTTGGTGTATCTCAATCTAACGAAACGGCCGCGAGAACGCCATGAGCGTGGCATGCAAGTCATGTCGCACATGACAAGTCATGACTTCCATATTACCACTTGTCATTTATGTTCGTCATACAGTCATGTCACTCAATATCAAATTTGGTGTATATCAAGCTAACGAAACAGCCGCGAGCTCGCTATGAGCGTGGAATGCAAGTCATGTCGCTCATGAAGTCATGATTTTCATATTACCACTTGTCATTTATGTTCGTCATACAGTCACGTCACTCAATACCAAATTTACTGTATATCAAGCTAACGAAACGGCCGCGAGCACGCCATGAGCGTGGCATGCAAGTGATGTCGCACATGACAAGTCATGATTTCCATAATACCACTTGTCATTTATGTTCGTCATAGAGTTATGTCACTCAATACCAAATTTGGTGTATATCAAGCTAACGAAACGGGCGCGATCGCGCCATGAGCGTGGCATGTAAATCATACTTTTCATGACAAGTTAGTCATGATTTTCTTGATATGACCAGCCATTTACGTTCGTCATACAGTCATGTTATGCCATACCAAATTTGGTATAAATCCCATTAACGATACGGCCAGGGGAGCACAAAGTCGTAGACGGCTAGATAGATAGATAGATAGATAGATAGATAGATAGATAGATAGATAGATAGATAGATAGATAGATAGATAGATAGATAGATAGATAGATAGAAAGATAGATACGCCCAAAGTCGCCGAAGTTCGCTAAGAAATGCTTCGCATTTAATACATATACCCTAACTTCTTTCGCTGATCCCAACAACTGACAGTGGTCACACGATCGAAGTCATCGAATCATATCCCCAGAAGGGTCACCATGGAAAGGCGCGGCAAGTGCGGCGTGTGGCGAACCAGCAACGCAGGCACCTATCCCGTGTCTTCTGGGTCTGACTTGCGGTTGTGGTCGAGATCATCGGCAGATCTCTCAGGCCGCACTCCGGCGGCAGTTCTTGAAGCCATCGGCTTTCGCGTAGGCTGTCCGTTGCCGATGAGCTTTGTGGGATTAGAGAGCGCCCTCCCCCTCACGCCTCGCTCAGCTAGTGCATTATGCCGGCCCCGCGCGGCAAGATCGCCGGCAGGGGCTTAGCCAGAAATTTTTTTTCGGAGGGAAGGGGGGTGTAACCATACGTTATGCATGTTTGTGCGTGCGTTTGTATGTATTCGTGTATATATATATATATATATATATATATATATATATATATATATATATATATATATATATATATATATATATATATATATATATATATATATAAGGAAAGGAGTGTGAACTTAAGGGCTCGTTTGCTTTGTTAAACACATCATTAATGGGAACTAACAGACAGTGATGCCAAGGAAAGTATAGGGGACGTTATTAGAAGTAATTGTAATGTAAATGTGAAGAAAGAGAAGTGGACGAAAAGATAACTTGCCACCGGCAGGATCCGAACCTGCGACCTTCGAATAACGCGTCCGATGCTCTACCACTGAGATACGGTGGCGGTCATCCCTCCGTCCACTTTATAGGGTATATATGTTCATTTAAACGTGGGAGCGTCAGTCAGCGCCGCCTGTTGCCATTACAGCGAGTGTGAAACACTCTTTTTGCCACTAGGCGTCACGTAGCACGTGATCTTATTACGAGCTGGCAGCTGACTAATAATCCCTCGCATACCACCTGAAGGCAACAAGTCTGCCAGAACGAGACCCTCGTTATGAACTAAGGAAAGGAGTGTGAAATTAAGGGCTCGTTTGCTTTGTTAAACACATCATTAATGAGAACTAACAGACAATGATGCCAAGGAAAGTATAGGGGACGTTATTAGAAGTAATTGTAATGTAAATGTGAAGAAAGAGAAGTGGACGAAAAGATGACTTGCCACCGGCAGGATCCGAACCTGCGGACGCGTTATTCGAAGGTCGCAGGTTCCCGGTGGCGCTTGTATGGTAAGCCTCGCCTGCACTATCTCCACAGCTTGTAACGCAGTGTCAAGAGGTTCTATACTCGCGGACAATTTTTCTTGGCAATGAAGTTTAAGGCTACCGAGCCAAACTGGACGTGTGCCACCGCTAAAGAATATAGTCCCAATTTGCGTCCGTGTTTTTCGCATGAAAATTAAAAAAAAAAACAAAAAAAACAGCATTACTTTATTTTCCACCGGATGCTGTTTATAAAGAGACGCAGTACGCAGCAAGGAGACATTCATATTTCTTTTAGTTTATGCAGTGTCATTTCGCGTTTTTGTACGTGTGAAAACGTCGCACTTTTTACGTGCACCTCACAGTCAAAATGGCGTCTTCGTCTTCAGACACTTCATGTGAGCGCTCGTCGCCCGCCAGATATTTCGACGACTCGCCGAAGGGGCTTGCGACGAACTTCACTCACAAATGGCTGTCTAAGGAAAAGAAGTACATGATATGCAATGTTATTATTCGAAAACTGACGTCATTCGAAACGCGAGCCGCGCCGGACTACTTCGCGGAGAAGTACTTGTGCAGTCGCTCCGCCCCCGTAGCTTTCCCTTCATTGCCAAGAAAAGTCCGCGACTATAGTTCCGGAGGGTCAGAGTACATAGATGTGTACTCAGCGCCTCCATCAGTTTGTCACTCGCCACGATGGTGTAGTGGTTATGGTGCTGAACTGCTGACCCGTAGGAAGCGGGATAGAATGCCGGCCGCAGCGGGCGCATTTTCGATGCTTACGAAAGTGATTGAGCCCCGTGTTCTTAGATTTAGGTGCACGTTAAAGAACCTGAGGTGGTAAAATTTCCGGAACCCTTCACTACGGCACCCCAAATAATCATACCGTGTTTTCGGGGCGTAAAACCCCAGAAATTATTATTATTGTTATCCATCAGTTTGTCACGGACCAAAACACGCAAAATTTTCGCTTGACACTGCATATCTCGCTATTACGCCGTCTTGAAACCTCACCGTTTTCTTTCTCGACGAGTAATCAACACGCCTAGGTTGGAATTGCGTCGAGCTTCTACCAATGGTGTCAGAATCGCCCAGCATGATACCTAAGATTGTTGGAATGTCTACTAAACTTCTGTTAGCAGTGTATGTCAGAGTCGTGCATGACAGAGAGTTCTCTTCACATTAGATGTCGTTACAAGGGCATTTTACGCATTTTGGTTATGGTTTTTAACGCGAACTTACAAAACATCACGAGGAACCTTTTGATATTTTAAAAATTTGGATGACTTTTAAGAAGATCGACGGGATGAAGCTGCCTAAATGTTTCATAGGTATGAGCCATATATTGTCACGTCATTATGGTGGTGAAGAACGCAGTAGTCAAACCGGTGCAGATGGAACTCTTTACAGGGGGAGCCTGTGCCAGGGCCAGCAAATGAAATAACACTCACCGTACAATGACAGTGGCGAGCACTGTCTTCGATTGTCGATGATCTGATGTTTTATTGCGATAGCAATTATATGGACACTCTCGGCTGGTTTTTGCCGTTGCCGTAGGAGATGCCATGGCCATCATGTCCCGTATATGTCTATGTATATATACGTGACGTAAGGAGGTATGCAGGAATGGCTGGTAGAAGTTGTGAAGGAAGAAGTGCGCGTGAATGGAATAAAGTATGGCGTGTGAGCCACTGGACGTCTACCATTCATAGCGTCACCTATATATATATATATATATATATATATATATATATATATATATATATATATATATATATATATATATATATATATATATATATATATATATATAGGTGACGGCACAAAGACAAATAATTCAGCAAGATGTTTCCCGACGCGCGGAATACAAGAAGCGTCCTCTTGCTCCACCACGCGCGGCGTTAACCGCTGAGCCATGAAAGCGAACTTCCTTCAACGTAGTAACGGCTAGAATTTATATACACCATCTACCGCTGGCGGTACGCCGATCTCGGGGGGGGAATGTCAGCGTGTTCTCTGCATTACCAGCGATATAGTGAGATGGCATGAAGGGCGTGCTCAGCGCCCCGCTCGTTGGGATTCGTATACGCTCGCCTGAAAATTGATACTACTTGTACTTTGCCCTACGGCGCGTGGTGGCCCGTGCACGCGCGCGCTTATCTCGCGATGCGGGAGGTTTGTACGCCTCGTTCATTCGCCGGAAATAATTCATTGTAACTACAGAGCGCACGAAGGTCACTTCGCTCGCTGCAGAGTCCCCGTTTGCGAAAGAAGTGCGCTGTTCAAACCCAGTGAAGTAACAGCTGTGACACTTGCTAGTTCGTGCTCGGTCTGTGTATACTTGTGCGTACGTTTCGTGCGTCCTTTATGTTTGAGCAGCGCATTAAAAGTCGAGCTGTGAACGTTGTTAGTTTGTGGTTGTCCTGTGTATGTGTGTTTTTTTCGTCTTGAGCAGTGCGCTCCACGTCTTGATCTGCTTGCTATCGCATTCATTGCTTTTGCCCCTACGGCGAAACTGTGACTTTTTTTGTTATCAAACGCGACCGCTAGTTACATATCTATATTGCAACCCAATTTCTGGTGGGTCTGTGCGTTCCGAAAGCTTGGAGGACGCTTGAGCTTCGCTTTCAGGAGTAATCGGGCCCCGAGCGCATCGCCTTCTCAATTGCTAGCCTAGCTTCGGTACTCACTGGATGCCTCAACCATGCCTAAGGAAACGAACGACTGTGCGCGTAACATTGCCCGTTTCAAACTAACCTAGAATGCTTACTGCAAGTACAGTTTTTAAGTGGTGGCCACTACGCCATAATTCTTCCTCTTGAGAATCGGCGAAGGGTTCACGACGCGTCCGTAAGGCAACACGCGAGGCTACGTAGCTGCTCACCTTTGTTGACACTTTTGCTGCTGGTGGGGATTAAATATGGGTGAGTGCTTTGTAATCGGTGGGCCTTTCAAACACTCACTCGTTTTGCAAGTCACATGTTTCGACGCCAGGCGTAATTCTACGCTTCTGCCACGCAATATTACATGCGTTAAGGAGACTCCTTCCACTATATAACATTCACATAGTGTTTTTTTTTTCGAAGCAGTTGAAAGCAAAAGCGTGGTGTTGTAGCAGAACACCTACTTGCCGCGATGATGGCCTGGGTTCGATTCTAACTCAAACCGACGATTTTTGATTATTTTGTTTGCCTCGTTTTCAATTTTTCGGTCCTGGACAAGAGGATGATTTTTTGCTTACAGCCAACGATGCCGACGCCAGTATTTCTGCGGAACGAGCTCTCTAACGCTATCGTGTTAAAATGTACTTAAATGTATGCGCTGTGCTTAAAATATAACTAGAAGAAACGAAGATGTGTCAGAATGTTTTGTTACATTAAAGTGTGGCTTGAGCCTAGCGATATAATAATTGTAACAGTTTCCATGTTTCTGGAATAGAACAGGCGTCATTGAAATCATGTGCCTGGGTTGCTCAGAATTATATTTTCGCTACTCCAGCCAACAGTATATACGGATAACGGGACGGGACAGGGGTTAATTCTATTGGACCCCTGTCTCGCCCCGATGCAATACTGCCGAACCAGTTCTTCTCCTCTCTTTATCATATTAACGAAAACATAGAAGCAGCCATGATGAGTAGCCATCTGAAACTTTTCCTGTAAAGCTTCATCATGCAGGTAAACTTCAACGGATGTCAGCGTTCTTACGCGAATAAGCAAATCCAGTGGACGGTATTCGCTTTGGGGCGAGTACAACACAGGTGTCGTAAGCAGGATTGGTTGTGAAAGGTCGCTTATTAAAAAAAAAACAAAAAAAAAAGACAAATCGCGCTAACCACTGAGATATAGAATCTTACATCTCCTGTGGCAGCTCCCATCTTCATCTTTCATCTTCTTTACTTCAATGACAAATAAAGAAATGTACATTTGTCCTGTCAAAAGGCTCACAAATAGGCAGGAATGCCTGACAGAATGTCATACCCCTTTCTGTTTATGTGCACGCGTCAAACAACAGAGCAAATTACGTAAGCTTAGGAATTAAAACTATGTGCATAATACAAAACGACTACACCAACGTCAGAATACATTACACGCGGTGATAGGATATATGTAAGCACATATACATGATTAAAGTAATCGTACAAGAGCGTAGTTCAAATATACCTGTAGAATGCCACTAGCTTTGAATGCGATAGCAACAAATCGTAATGTTCTACGAGGTAAGACTGATAGCTAACTCTTTTGGATCCGATCTCGCGTAATTCTTAATTAATTAATTAATATCTGGGGTTTTACGTCCCAAAACCACGATATGATTATCAGAGACGCCGTAGTGGAGGGCTCCGAAAATTTACACCACCTGGTGTTCTTTAACGTGCACTGACATCGCACAGTACACGGGCCTCAACCTTTTCACCTCCATCGAAATGCGACCGCCGCGGCCGGGATGGAACCCGCGACCTTCGGCTCAGCAACCGAGCACCTTAACCACTGCTCCACCGCGGCGGACCTCGCGCAATTGCAGAAAACGCTGGTGTAAGAGAATACTGCCGGTCCGCCATGGTGGATCAGTGATTATGGTGCTTGGTTGCTGACCGGAAGGTCAAGGGTTCGATCACGGCCGCGGCGGTCGCATTTCAGTGCAGGCGAAATGGCAGAGGCCCGTGTACTGTGCGATGTTATCCCTCATAATCATATTGTGCTTTTGGGACGTAAAACCCCATATATTATAAACAGAATACAGCCGCTTCAGCGAGAGCTGCGTTTTTCGCAATGTGTCTTCGCGTTGAGAGCACAGCTCATAGAAAGGTATACTGGCGATTGGCTGATGCCTGCCAAGATAGCTCGCTCGCCAGTGATTATGACCGCGCCCTTGGTATCAAAGTTCACAATTGCTGCTGGAGTGAACCCCCTTCCCCTCCTCCCGTCGCTGCGTCCCTGCATGCTCGTTAAGACGGGTGGGTTGTTCCCACTCTGCTTGAGCAGCATTCTACGGCAGACCTAACACGCTGGGGCATGTTATCGCATGCGCACTTCCTGCGCGGTCAGTTTTGATATCGAATGGATCGGGGCCATCAAGTTCAAGGATTATAAGTAGAGACCGGATTATAGGCAAATGCCTATTTTTTTCCTTGCGTTCCTATCACGCCACTTTGATATATGAGCATGAATTAGGGGTAAAGGAGGGCTTTTATAGTGTTTTTATAGTGCCTATAAATGCCTATTTTTGGGGTTTGTGCTTAAATGCCTATAAGCGTCCATAAATGCCTATTTTCAAAATTGGTGCCTATATGAACGCTATTTAGCCTCAAATTTTGCTTTCGAGTACAGTTTGAGACCGTAATTCATGTTACCGGGCAAAATTGACGTTTGGAAACTTTATGCGGTGCAAAAACCTAGTTCCCTAGTTCAACAAACATCCGGGAAGCAACCGGTAGCAGCAGTGAAATGGGACGCGCCGGCCACCTTACCCCACCGCACTGACATGGCGTGAGCGGTTGGAGCAGGGGAGAGAAAAAGACGCTATTTCTGCAACGCTAAATGGGAGCACGTCCCAGCGTGTACAGCGGAATGGGGAGAGGAAAATAAAGGCGGGAGAGGAGAGGGGAAGAAGAGGAGAGTGGAGTCTATGGCCGAGGACGTGGCGGGCGGCTTTTACCGCCGGTTTTCCAGTCCAGTGTTCCCATGGGATTGAAGCACCTCCTTGAAGACTTGGGCGTGGTGGGGGGCAGAAAACAGGAGGTGCCTGCGCGCAGCAGCAGGAAGATGGAGAACGAATGCCAAACCATGCATGGGATGCCGTCAGGGGAATGTAGAGTGCAGGTAATAAAATCAGATGTGCACTTGGCTTTTGTTTTGTTTGTAGTTTACTTCTTAAAGGGCGCTTCACCAGGTCACACGAGAAATTTTAGTCAGATACTGGAAGTTTTCGCGTGCCCAATGAAGAGCTTTGTACCACAAGAACTTTTTAATTGGTTCATTACGAGCCCCGAAAGCATGATGCCGGTAGGTGAGCTTGAAACCTTTGCCACTCGCAAGCCATATTCCTTCCCTGCCCTCTTCGGTATCGGAGTAACTCGGAGCCGGAAGATCACACGACGTTGATGCATCAACACGCCATGCGCACGCAAGATTACACTATGTGCACATGACATGCCCAAGCCAGGTCGTGCGCACAAGCGGTGTTGTGTCGTTTCGGCGTTCGCTCTATAGTGTACTGCCTGTTTCTGTGGGATGGATCCGTCTGTGTGTTTGGAGAGGCTGGCATGGATCCTGTATCCTTACCACGACACAGCGCGTCGCACAGCTGGAACTGCTGTAAGGGACGATGCACTAAAAACATGCTAAGCGTTGTCAGGGCTGGCGCCGGCATGACGCGGGAACGGCGAAAACACGAACACAAAAGAAATATAGGCAGCTAAGTCTCGCATCACTCTCGATTCGAAGAAAAAACTAAAGAAAAACGCGCACACATTCCGTTTGTATGTTTTAGTATTTCTATTAAGTTTGATTCTTCTATTCAAGCAACAGATTGCACAAATTACACATGTAGCCTCGAATAATTCTCGCAGTATCATGTACTACTGTGACATACACAGGACCATTCCTTGTTGAACTTCACCTCCCCCCACAATGGTGGGCGCGCCCGTGAGATAAAGGGCACGAGGCATTCAATCTGACATTTCACCTCCTTCCGGGGAGCGTAGCGTTGCAAATCTTGGCAGACGTGATCGTTAGCGCAGTGCATGCATTACACTTCTAGCTCGAAACGCTCAAACCTGGTAAGGGGCCCTTTATGGTGTTCACACAAAGAGGAGAAATTGACCATGCGCTATTAGACCCGGCCAATACGAGGTTAACAGACTGTTCTGGCCTTTAGCGGTCTGGCTATTGAATTCTGTGCTGCCCTTCCCAGCCATGCCGAAAAGAAGCAGACCCAGGAGCGTACGTGTTTATTCGATGGTGGACACTTAACTTACCATTCTGGACACTAAAAGGAGAGACCGTGTTTTGGAAACCGTGCCCGAAAAGCGACCATTGCATGGCTATGTTAAATCATGAAAGCATTTGTACAATCATAAAATATAACATTTGTTTGCTTTCCTGTCGTAGACCAGGTCGCGCACGTCCTTATTCGAAAATTTGAGTTTTTGTAAAAATTTATTGTGCCTATATTTACAATTTTGGGGGCCTAAAACTGTGTTTTTCCTGCCTATTTTTGGCGCCTAAAACACGATTTTTAGTGCCTAAAAATCCGGCCTCTAATTATAAGATATCAAATGCATGCGTTTTTTCCAGGGATTTCTAACAAAAGGGCATGCCATAAATTCTTGCGTACTAAGTTTTTTTAGACAAACAACTGCTCTAATATAGTGAATAATAAGGTAATTATGAAGTTTTTCTTATTTATTCATTTCAATGTGGTGCTAGACGCGGCAAGGTAAATCTGCCTCGAATTAAGATGCATATGCGAAGTCGACAGGTGCCTGATTGTATTTCATTGAATTTTCATAACAAGCCCACAGTGTCGCTTCAAGGGCGAAGCATTAATAAATGTGACAGCAATGAATTGGAATATTGTATGAGGTAAGGCTAGCAGCTCACTCCTTCAGCATGCAACCTGGCATAACTAAAAAAGGCGGTGGCGTAGGAAAACGTGGCCGTTGCAGCTAGCGAAGTGACCACGTTTTACATCACTTCGTCTCAAACCAGACAGTGAGAGCACAACACGTACAAAGCTATGAACCATCTGCCGATCCCTATAAAGATACGGCGCGCGCGCTACGGCGGGAGACCACGCCCAGCAAGTGAAAGCGCGCTATTCGTACCGTAAAGGCACCAAGCGCCCCAACCGACACATCTCCACCTATCTTTCGCAAGAGTGAAAGCGTGCGACACTCCTCGCAAGGTTTCACTCGCACCTAGAACGCAGGATGCGTGGGGCAATGTTATCGATTTAAATTTTATGCCGAGCATCACGGCGTCGTAGTTCGCGAAAATGCACCTGGAGTGTCCATATAATTGATAACGCAGTAAAATTCGGTATTGCCTAAAAAAAAAAAAAAAAAAAAAAAGAAGCACCCTGATTAGTGTACCACATGTCAATAAAGATAGGAAAGATGGAAAATGAGTGTGCGTCTAAATGGGATGGAAAAAGCATGACCCGTTTTGTTGAAGAACAAGAACTTATTGATGTTGCCGATTGGTTAGATCGCGTAGAGCTCCTTTTGCAAAGGAAGGAGTTTTAGAGAGCCGTCATTAGCCACAGTTTGGTCTGTTCTTTTTCTCAATATCTCACTCGTTTAGGCGATCAATGTTTCTACTGTAAATGACATTTGCTCTTGTGTTTGTTAGTTACACGTCGGAAACAGACAATAAAAAATACAGCTTGGATGGCTGAGTGGTTCAGACGCTCGCCTTCGGATCGTGGGTAAGGAATTTCGAATCTCACATTGTGACGAATCTTTTTTCGCCAACAAGTTCACTTTCTCTCTTTTCTACTCTGTCCGCCTCTCTTTCTGCCTTTCTCTCTCTCTACTGGTTTTCTCAACGATAAGGTTATTGTACCCACGCCGGGGAAATAGCAGCACGTGTTCTGAAAGCGAAGCAGATGATGAAGACGACGACGACGATGAAGGAGAAAACGAAGAGAGCGCGTGCTGGTTCATGATGATGTTCATTTCTGTTTTCATGTGGCGGACAAATGGCCAGCTTAAAGGGGTGGTGCCACCAAATTTGTGGCTCGCGCGTTCTTCGCTGCAAGCGTTTCTTATAGCTCTAGGAAGCATGATACACGCACCAAGATTCACGTATTCTCGCTAAATAATTTAATATCGCCTTATTTATGCGCACAACTTTCGGTTTCGGTTTCTGGGCACCAAGTTGGGCAGTGACGTAGAAGTGTAGTAGGCTTGGTCACGTGACCATACAAGGCTCGCGCGAAGATGCGCAGCACTTAGCCAGGAAGCGATCGAAACTCGGCAAGTGTTGTAGCAACCGATGCTTTGCCGGTACGTTCGTTCTGGAGGTAACGGAGGTCCCGAGGACACTCACGTCACTACAGATATGGTGTGATGTCACTACAACTTTCCTTGTCCTTCCCATAGAGCTACGTCAGTGTTGATGCCCTAGCGATGGGCATCGATCGGGTGAATGAGCATTTAGGTACACTTTTGGAAGTGAATTAAAATATATTCTAAACGTTTGCTGCGTCCGACCCTTCGTGTGGAGTGTCCTTGCATACAGAGGAAACCCATAACAGGCTTGTTATAGCCTCAAAATTTGAAGGCACCACCCCTTAGCGGCGAAACGTAAATAAAACTGCTTCGCCCACTGCAGGGCAAAGGCCTCTCCCATGTTCCGCCAATCAACCCGGTCCTGTGCTTTCTGTTGCCACGTTATACCTGCAAACTTCTTTATCTCATCTGCCCATCTAATTTTCTGTCTCCCTCTCACGCGTTTGCCTTCTCTTGGAATCCAGTCAGTTACCCTTAATGACCAGCGGTTGTCCTGCCCACGCGCTACGTGCCCGGCCCATGTCCATTTCTTCTTGATTTCAACTATGATATCCTTATAAGCCCCGTTTGTTCCCTGACCCACTCTGCTCTCTACCGGTCTGTTAAGGTTACACCTATCATTTTCATTTCCATCGCTCGCTGCGTCGTCCTCAATTTAAGTTGAACCCTGTCTGTAAAATTCCAGGTTTCTGCGATACGTAGATTATGAAGAGTCTGTCTTCGGTGGCCGTAAACCAAATAGGAAATAGGTATACGCTTCTAAAAGGCTGTTTATTTTTGGCCGTTTCGATCAGAGTTCAATCTTCATTTGTCTTGATGAAGGTCGGTCTCCGATCGAAACATCGACAAATAAACGGTTATACATATATATATATATATACAGGGTGTTTCAAGAAATGTGTCCATTATTTTTTAAAAAAATCAGCAAAATGTGGTATTTGCTCGCTGTCTTCATATATGCTTTTTCTGTAGCGGCAGGCATCTTAAGATGGTTGAAGACATGATTTGGGACAGTAATTAAGAAAGATAAAGTAATTAACTTTTTAATTGGTGGAGTCAGGTGGTAAAGTACAATAGGAGAATTAAAGCCCTTCATGCGAAGAACCCATTTCAGCTTTGAAATTTCGTAAAAGCAGCCTCTAGGAATAACTGCGAAGTAATGAAGTTCTCCCTAATTCAGCAGCCAAACCGAAACAGAAACGCGGAAGAGCGCAACTGCCATATTCGTCTGAGACGCCCACAATGAGCGAACGTGATTATATCAACCATCAACCGACGTCTTGGTGTGGGTGTGGGCTGCGCTTGCAGTAGTAGCAGGCATGACGCGCATACGTTAACGAACTGGGAAGAACTGCACCTCTGTGACCGTTGTTTTGAACAGTGACGTCATTCTAGTCGTCTGCTTGTTGTGCTCATCGGTGCTTGGGTTTCGGTTTCGCCGTTGAATTCGCCTGAATTTCATTACGCCACAATAATTAATAGAGGCCGCTTTTTCGAAATCTCAAAGCTAAAATGGGTTCTTCGCATGAAGGGCTTTAATTCTCCTATTGGACTTTACCACCTGACTCCACCAATTAAAAAGTTAATTACTCTAACTTTCTTAATTACTGTCCCAAATCATGTCTTCAACCATCTTAAGATGCCTGCCGCTACAGAAAAAACATATATGAAGACAGCGAGCAAATACCACATTTTGCTGATTTTTTAAAAATAGTGGACACATTTCTTGAAACACCCACACCCTGTATATATATATATATATATATATATATATATATATATATATATATATATATATATATATATATAGAGAGAGAGAGAGAGAGAGAGAGAGCGTGGGCACATGCTTTTATTCTCACAACGCCCCCCACCCCCCTCCCTGCATTGAAGACCCTCTTCCACATTTTGAGGGCGCGAGGTTCGTATGGCAAAATACGATGTCTTATAATAATAGTTTTTGGGTTTAACGAGCAAAATACACGATTTGTTTACGAAGAACGCCGTAGTAAACGGCTCCGGAAATTTCGCCACCTGACGTTCCTTAACGTGCCTCAAGTATTTTCGCCTTCATCGGAAATGCGACCGCCGCGGCCGGGATTCGATCCCGCGACCTTCGGGTCAGCGGTCGAGCACCATAGCTACTTGACCGCCATGACCGGTCTAAACTAGGATGTCGTGGTATGCCATGCTCAATGAGGTCATAAACTAAATTCATGGCGGGGTGCGGGGCGCTAAAGTAACATAAAAAGGTGTACAGTTAATCTTATTTAGGATTGATAATTTTTGCATCATACGCCCATGGTGCTGTATTTAAAACGGCGCTGTTACTTCCACATTTGAATGTCTTCTATTCTGTCCCTTCAGAGCAAACGTTCATCGGCCTCTGCCAGAAGCCAGGAGGGAGCCACGCCTTTCTCTGAAGTAGTCTCCCGAAATGATTCGAGCTCTGGAATGCACCCTGTTCGGGTTCCTGGTGCTGTCCAATCTCTCTCGGTCTCTACTTCTCCTTCCGCAAAAGGAACACCGCTGCCGATAGCTCTGCAACGAAAAACGAGGTGTTCCTTGCGAGTCGAATGCTGAAGGCGCTGCCTCTGGCCGCGTCTTCTGTGGCGTCGCTCTTCTCTTCGACGGGACTTGTGGGCTTCCCTGGCCACTACTACGCCTACGGCTGGCACCTCTTTTGGGCAAACTTGATGCCTCTGGCGATGATTCCTCTGGCTACGCACATCTTCGTGCCGGTGCTGTACAGGCTGCGCATCACGTCAATATTTGAGGCAAGTGCTGAAACACAATATCTCGTATGCATGTAAATACGAAAGCAGGGGGGAGGGGGGGTTTGTGTGCGGCTGCCCCTTTGATCCCTCGTCTTTGCAGGTCATTGTAAACTGAAAAGCTTCAGTGGGAAGGGGTAAGGACGCTAGGGGAAGGGGGGGGCGCTGTGATGAAAGTTCCCCCTCCCACTCCGTTGCCCTGGCAGCACGCAATGTTGCCACAACGTTGAAGCAACTTCCTCAAAGTTGCGGTAACGTTGTGTCAACATTTGGTGCAACCAGGGTGGAGAACCCTGCGCACGCTTATAACTACACCAGCGCGGCCTACGCTGTCCAAATGAAATGACGACTTCCGGCAAAACGTAGACCGCACTACCATTGCCAGTTTGCCGGCAATCTTTGTGACTTGACGGTCAAGCTAAATTCAGTAACTTTTGAGGTACGTGACTATCAGGTAGTTAAGGGCGATAGATTAGTTAAGAGTAATAGGCCTGTCACGCAAGGTTTCAATATAGGCTGCGTATTTTATAGAATATACACATTTTCTATAGATAGGCTACGAAAGCCAGACACCCGTCGCATTTGCACACCAAATCTACGTCAAGGCGCAAATACTTTACTACAGCTAAAGTTACATTGAAATTACTGAACAAGTGACTTGTTGATTAATTTTTTTATAAATATGAAGGCAGTTTATATGGGAATGTTGTAGCGCGCTGCGCTTTATGGAATTCCCATTTCTTAGATACCACGCAAACTACTCCCAATTTGAGATATTTACCATCCAATTCCAATGGCAATATTGAAACCGAACGCACCGCGCGCGGGAAAGGCAGCCGCTCTATTACGTGAGACTGCAAGCACCATTGACTAAATGTCGTGAGTAGTAGAGCTAATAATTTTCGCCAGATCAGGACGACCCATAAACTCCCCTTGTAAACAACTTCCTTCACGTTGATTACATAAAAGGTTAACTAAGGAGTTTTAGCCAATTTGTAGTTTCTACGTAAGTTCAGTGGCTGCGAAATATTTCTACCTCGACGTAGAGTTCATATTTGAGGACCATGTCCCATGACTGTCGTAGCATATTTATAGAATCTCTGTGTATTATGCAAGAAGAACACCATATACATCTGTGATAAGAAATAACTACTCAGGCGCGGTTAACAACGCTGTTAATGCTGTTCCACGTAGTGAATCTTGTATGACGAGAAAATGCAGCTGCGCGAATTTCGCTTGCTTATTAAATCTGCATATAGACAAGTGTGGTTACATGAGTAGCGAAGCGCATGTCTACAGTGGAGTAGGCTTGAGAAAGATACGGTGGAAAGTGAATTATGCAGCATTAGAGCCGGTTTTTGGAAGAAAACGTTACTTTAGCCGGGTATCTTTTTCAAATCCTTCGGTGCTGCTTGATGCACTTGTAGTTCAACACAATGTGGGACACGTTAAACCTTCCTCTGAATTCGCACTGACATGATCTTTCACAGTTATTGCAATAGCAATTAAATGGGCACTCCAGGCGCATTTTTGCCGTCGTCGTGATGTTCCATAAATCGATTACATCGCCCCACGCGTCATATGTTTTATGCCCGTGTGAGAGCGCACGAGGACTGCTGACGATCAGTACTCAAACAGAGAGGAAACACGCCGGCCGTCTTTCTTCGCGCGAAAGGCGAATGGATATTGGAGCCGTAGGGGAAACACGTTATTTGACCAACTGGGCGTGTTCGTCCGCGGTCGCGCGCGTCGTAGGCGTATTTTTAGAGGCGACAGCAGATGTCTTATACCGTTTTACGAGTTGGGCTGTCATCGCAAAGTTTTCGTGGAAGCCATAGACAGCACGCAGGTCACTTCGTTCGCCGTAGGGGCTGCGTTTTCTAAAGCAGTGAACTACTTGGCTTTCTTCTTTCGACATTTCAAATTGTTGTTCGCGCATGCAAATTAGAAGCTAAAGTCGCGCACACGATGCGACTCATTAAAAGAGTCACTAACAAACATCAGGGCATGAAAGAAGGGAGTATTCTCCGGCTTATCCACTCCTTTGTGCTCAGCCACATTACCTATGTCGCTGCCTACCACCGATGGTTCGCGGCAGAGAAAACAAAACTCAACGGTCTCATTAGACGAGTTTACAAACAGGCGCTAGGGCTTCGGCAGAGTACCAGCACGGAACTCCTTCTTCAACTAGGCCTTCATAACACGCTTGAAGAAATTATTGAAGCACAACAGGTCTCGCAGTACGAGCGTTTGAGTAATACTAAAACAGGCCGCCACATTCTAGACAGTCTCGGAATTTCTTATCACACCCAACAAGGCATCAAATACGACATACCACGCGAAATCCGCACTAAACTCATAATACCCCCCATTGCCCAAGAACATGCATCCCGAACACAACAAAGGCAGAAGAATCAGTAGAGCCAGAGCCATGCTCCAAAGTTTTGGACACAATGAGGAGGCGGTCTTTGTCGATGCAGCGCGCTATCCAGATTATCGCTGTTTTGCTGTTGCGGTTATAGACCATACGCACAAATGCGTCACCAGTGCTTCTATCAACACAATTCACGCGGAAACGGCGGAGGAGGTAGCTATCGCACTGGCCATAGCTCACACCGATGCCCAATACATTCTCAGTGACTCCCAAACGGCAGTCCGAAATTTCGCAAATGGTAGGCTCTCTCCAGTGGCATTACGAGTTCTTACTAAAGGCAAAACCCGCTCTGACGAACAAAGCGCATCCATCCTCTGGTTTCCCGCCCACACACCTGTCGACCACACGGAGGTTAACCTTAACGAGGTGGCGCACAACGTGGCTCGAGGTCTCACGTTCCGAGCTGCGTCTGCGGTTGACACCACCCGCAAGGACTCTCTTGTGGACGAATGGGAGTGGGGGGGGATAGATTAACCAAATTCAATGATATTACCCAGCACTATAAAAGTCAGCGAAGGGAATACCCCCCCGCCCCACCCTAAACTCAGCCGGGCCCAGTCCGTTCAATGGCGGCAATTACCAACAGGAACCTACACTAATCCCGTAATTATGAAGCACATTTACCCCGATTTGTATATCACTAACTCATGCAAGTACTGCAATAATAGGGCCACACTAGCGCATATTCTCTGGGAGTGTCCAGCACTAATTGGCAACACTAGGGACGCGGCCTCCAATGAGGACCTTCAGGTGCGTTGGCGGACCGCGCTGCTCAGCTCAGGTCTAGACCACCAACTCTGGGCGATCCAGCAGGCCAAGGAAGCTGCCGAGAGACACGGTCTCACGGCCGGCTCCTAGGCGGGAACCCAGCCCGGCAACCTGCAGGAACTCAATAAAGTTATTCACTCACTCACTCATATTGCTTCGCCTTTACGGCGATACTTGGTCTTTTTGCGTTCCCATTTATCTCGGCCTGTCGCATGTTGCAAGTAAGATCAAAAGTCCACCGATCTTAAGCTAAAAACGGAGAAAGACTGTCGTTGCACCTTATGACATGGTTTTATGATGTCATAAAACAAGAAAACATGAAAACATGCACATTCTTTTTCTCTGAGACACTGTATAATGTGTGATCATATTAAACATCTAACCATGAAGCCATTGTGCATTGCTACTAATACCCCGGTCGACAACCTGATTTAACGCGCTATACGCACGGTCATCTACATCGCATTCCCAGGATTTGGGGGCACCTGTGCGGGGCGCCATCTCTCGGCGGCAGCAATGGCATCTTGCCATAAGTGATTGGGCAATAGGCGAAAAAAAATTATATGTCTTTAAAAAAAGCTAGTTATCAAAAACGACACCGGGGCTTATACAGCAGAGATCTACTGGAACCATTTTGGTAAAATTTCAGTATCGCACTACAAAGCGTGTGGCTTCCCAGGACAATCGATCACCACCCATTAGAAAGACATGGGTCCCCATTGCAAAATATTAAACACTCTGTGAAGCCACACCGTTCGTAGTCCGACACTGTATTAACGAGATAGCGTTAAAGAGCTCGTTTCGCAGAAATTCCGTTGCCGGCGTCGGCGTCGTTGGTTGTGAGCGAAAAATCATCATCTTGTCCGTGACCGTAAAATCGAGAAAGATGCAAATAAAATAAATAATAAAAATTTTCGGGTCCGTGTGAGGATCGAACCCGGGTCGTATGCGTGGCAAGCAGGTGTTCTACCACACAGCCATGCCTCTGCTTGGGAACACTGTGAAAATAACTTCCTCTGCTTGGAAATGCAGTCAAAATAACTTTCATGCGTCGCAAACGCAAGCGTCTTTTATATAGGCGTCACAATATAACATGTAATATCCCAGGAATATTGCGTGGTACAAGCGTACATTGCCATCGGGCGTCAGAATATGTGACTATCATAACGATTCCATAGTTTAAAGCCAGCCACCCATTACAAACGGCACACACCTTACTGCGCGTATTCCCTTAACACCACGTAGTGGGTGCATAGCAAGTTCGAAAACATTTCCCACATTTGCCGCGCATAATTTCTCCTGGTTTAAACCATACTACCCATTACATAGTATGCACTAAGTGATTGAAGTACGCAGTAGGGACGGGATATCGCTATCGCGTTCAACTCTTAAAGGCGAAGCTTAAGGGTCCCCCCAATTTTAAGCACTCTGGGAAGCCACGTGGTTTGTAGTGCGACACTATAATTTTAACATAATATTTAATTAAGTCTCTGCTGTATAGAACCGGGAGTCGTTTTGGATAACTAGCTTTTTTCGTCGGATATGATTCCGTTACGGGCGGCCAACGCTGTCGCCGACGAGAGATGGCGCTACGTGCACATGTCCCAAAATCGTGGTCATGATCACTTCTTGATTTTACCCAGGAAACCAAGCTGTTCCTTTTTATCTAACTTATGCAGTAAGGCATAATGGTGCAAAGAAAACAGAAAAAAAATGTGTGAAAAGGCGCTTTCCGCAAGCAACACTGTGCATCGCGGCTACGGGCGTCGCGCGAATGCAGTGCATGTGAAACGAAGCCGCGCCAGCGCAGCGCTGTCGCGCTCGACCACCGCGACCACGCAGTCGTTTGTATGTGAAACGGGCTCGAGGAAAGTGCTGTATTCATGGGTTGGTTCAAAGACCAGGTTTATATTCTTATAGACGAATGAAAGACGTCTCTATTCAGTCGTTTTTGATAGTAATTAAAACGAGCGACCTCAGGTTAAGATCTTTAGAAAAAGCCGATGAAACAGCTTTGATCGTTTCTCATACGCGGCAAGCCTTCAAATGTTCAATCGTTTTTTTATTTTTTTTTTGTTTGCTAGATTTTTTGATGTGGGGGAAAGCACACTTAAATGCGGGTTTGTTTCGATTTTGCAGTACATTCGTATGCGCTTCAACGGCTACATTTCTCTCACAGCGTGCTTCATCTACATTTTTCTCACGGTAAGGTGTTTCGAATGTAAAGAATTGACTGAAATAATCTCGGTGTGGCCACGTAGCAAGTAGCACATCTATAAATTACTAATTTACAGAAATAACCTAATTATACTCATGTAAATATATAATAATTTAGCCGGTATATTCACTAGAGGATAGTTGTATTTTGTGTGGGATAGCCGAGCTCTTCTCGCTGCTCGTCGATATTGCGGGGCAGCGCGCATTGGCTTCTTTTTTTAGGCTACGAGCGCTGGCAGGAGTTATGAAGCTAAGCTGGCGTTGATGCCGAGGTAACGAACATCTTTCAGCGAAGGTCTCCCATACGGCTGACGTCAGTTTACTACTGTGATAAGAGGCTATCAAGTAAAGTTCAGAACTGAAATAGGTCGTTCAACAGACGCCTGAGGCCAAATGTGGTGACGATATATTGGCTGGACGATGGAATGAAATCGTAGCTCTGAAGCGCTTTCTTTTAAGCGTTGTGGTAAGTCAGCGCTGAAAACTGGTTATGTAGCAGGCAGTTTATTTGCGTTGACACGCAGGCAAGGTGATATTTTAGCCCTCAGGTCTTACTTGAATAGTAGTTACCTAAGTAGACTGCACTGCTTGGTGTAATTTATTAGCATGGGTTTGCACTACTTTTCATATCAAAGAGCCTGGCTAACGTTACTGAGTTCTCGCATGCTCTCGTATATGTTTAAAAGATAGAACCTAAATCACTAAGCTTCGCTAACTACAGGAGAATTGTCGTTTGTGACTAACTCCTCTCTTTGCAAGCTAAGTGCAATTAACCGCTTATCATGACTTTGAAATTTAGTTTCTCTCACAGCTAATGCCTGGGATTTGATTTTGCAGCAGACTGTGGGTGCGGTATCAATTTTTGCGGCATCGCTCACTCTGGTCACAGGTAAATCTGCATCAACATATTTTTTCACGCTGAAACACAGTATTCCTTTCTTGTCAAGACGCATGAGGCTTATCGTGCTGGTACTTTTTTTTTTGCAAAACTGTATAGAAGAAGTATACGTATTTTCATCACTGTTATTAACAAGCTAATGCTTTTAGAGCACTTGAGGTGTCGATTACGAAGGAGTGATAGAGAACATTAAAGGGCAAGTTTTTAAGAATAACCGAGTTTTGTTTTTGGCTCTTGTAGCGGCACGTGATGCAAAAAAAATATATATATATAGCAGCACGTGTTGCAAATTTATCAGGCTACTGTACATTAAACTGAAACAAAGGAAGAATTGAGTCAGACCTGTGGTACGGATCACATTTCTGTATTCGTGCCTTTTAAGCCCACGATATGCGCTTAACTACCCAAATTACGCAAAGACTTGGATGTAGCCCGTAAGACATGGCTCTAAGTCTGAGTGCTTCGCATGAAATCCATTCGCACAAGCGTGGGATCTGCCGGAATTTGGAATAATGGTTGAGCTTCAGCAAATAATTCTTACAGAAAATCGCACACGTATGTAAGCGCACAAGGAAACTGTACAAAAGTTTCACGGTAAAGCATATATCAGAAGCAGAATATGACGTTTTAGTTATTAATTGCAACCGGTTTCCGGCTATAGCTCCCCGATAAAGAGCATTCTGAGAATATACTCGGGCGCGTTTTGCAACACCGCTGAAAATGTTTTTCCTCTTTATAAACAGACCAGGGTTACCTGGTACCCACATAAAGTGCAGGATGTGCGAGTCCAATTATAATGATGATTTTGATGAATTCGAAGTTGCATTTCGGGAAGGTGGGGCGGGGTTGCATTGCTCAGGACATCTGTCAAGTTAACGATATCAAGGATACGATAACTGTTTCCCCCTTACCAAGGAACACGCTCACCGTATATCATAAGGGTAGAAAAGAAAGCAGAGCATTGTACATACAAAAGAAATTTGGGAACAGTAAAAACGCAGTCTTTGTAGACGTGACCAGATACAAGCACAAACATCGCTTCAGAGCCGTCGTAACTGATCGGGAAAAGAAGTGCAAGAGGTTCTTTACGGCAAGAACAGCAATAATCGAGACAGCGGAGGAGATAGCTATTTTGCTCGCAGTATCACATACAGAAGCGGACGTAAAAATGCTAAGTTTCGCAAGTGGCCGAATCTCCCCGTGAGCGCTACGAATCCTGATGGAAGGTAACAGAAGTCACGACAGAAATGTTTTCTTAATATGGACACCCACTCACACACCTATTTCACTAAGAGACAGCAATAATAATCAGATGGCGCACGACATGGCTCAAGGGCTTACGAACCGCGAATATTACGTCCGGCACCTTAGCGTCTCGCGAGAACGAGGATGGAGAGGAGTATGAGGAGATTTAATTATATAAAAGAACTCTAGCAATTGCAAAGATGCGTTTTCCCACCATCTCACGAAAGGTGGTGTATCGACTGGCGGCACAGACCAGCATTTATACGAACCCGGTGATGTGGTCCTGGTGGAAAAACATTTATTTAGAAAAGTACAGAGAGTTGCGCTACAAATGCACTTGGGTGGTCTCCCTATTCCGGAAGTCCACTGGAGAGGATCGCTGCTCGGGCGCGGGCCACCAAGGAGCGCTGTGCGTGCCGGGTAGAGCAACCGAGCAGGGACTCCTCCCAAGCCTCCCTTGTGGGTAGGGGCAAGGGTGATGAAAAAAGGAGGAGGTATGGTGGGGCATACTGCAGTCATGTGGTAGGTGTCGGCCAGCACTCCACAATCCCTACATTAGCCGCATATACCCCGCATGAAATGCCTGCGCGGCCGCGGGACACAAGAAGGCGTTCATATGCAAGCGTCTCCCACATAATTTACTCAGACATATACAATACAGATAAATGCAAGAAGAGTGGTTCCAGAGCCATTGATAGAGCACATGCTATGTGAATATCGAGGGATAGCAGACAATACTAGGGCCACAGCCTCTAGCCATCGCCTCCTCGCGCGCTGGGTGACTGTGTTGCACAGCTCTGCCCCTGAAGATAAACTTTGGGCTATCCAGCTGGCCGAGGAAGTCGTCAGGACTCAAACTCCTGGCCGTCACCTATAGGCGAAGCCTTTTGCCCGTCCAGCTAGCCTTTCAATAAGGTTAATTGAATCAATGAAGAGTTGTTATAAAAATAACTGGCCGTCTTCTAAAAGGTAAACTAAGTGCTAACTCTGCTCAAAGTATATATGTAAAATTAGCAAGGCATAATGAATAAAATAATAGTATAAAATAACGAAAAAACAGCCAGACCCTCTCTGCGCGCTCATTCACTTATAACGATACCGTTTATTACAATATATCGGATAGAACGATGAACGATGGCACCATCCACTTTTGTATGTTTTCTATGGTAAAATAAATCACTTATTACGATGCTCCATTGCCGCGATATCGGATATAGCGACTGAATCCGGCTACAACGCGCGCCGCAAATGGGTCTCTGCACCGACCGCGCCGTGCTGTGGAGAGTTTTGAGAGCGACAACCCCGACGACGCGGTTGAGCAGCCTACCCAGGCATTGTCATCGCAGGAGGCCGAACGGATCATAGAGTCCCTCCGGGACCTTGTTTTCGCGAAGGACCTCCTGCTCAGCTACGTTGAGCACTTAGATGCTTTTGAGAAAGATGTGTGCCAGCTTTGCGTGAAGCAATCAGAGCTGACAGGCTATGACTTTTCCGCAAACAAGTAGTACATAACTGCACTACCTTACTTGCGTGCAAATGAAATGTTTTCATCTATCTTTTGACTTTTCTTGTCGACCCGCTTATAACAATTATCGGTTATACCGATGGGACTTCCTTGGCACTTGGACATCGTTATAAGTGGACTGCACCGTATATCCGTCACTATAAGATAATACTGTCCGCCGCGGCGGAGCAGCAGTTATGGTGCTCGGCTGCTGATCTGAGGGTCACGGGTTTATCCCTGCCGCGGCCGTCACATTTCGATGGAGCCGAAATGGTAAAGACCCGTGTACTGTGCGATGTCAGTGCACGTTAACGAACACCGGATGGCCAAATCTCCGCAACCATCCACTACGCCGTCTCTCAGAATAATATCGTGGTTTTGGGACGTGAAACCTGAGATATTATTATTATAGGGTAACAATCGTACATTGTATCTAGTCGACGGGAACTTGGCATTATAAGTAAGTATGCAATTATATCCACTCTGATAATTGTATGTGCTACGTACCCGAGCATTTAATGAACGCACTTTCGCTCGAAGAAGCAGACCCTGAGATTGGCGCATGCCAACATGTTGTGCATGGAGCTCCTTATTTGCATCCGCAGAAAAATTGCTTTCTAAACTAAGTGGAAACTATTCATACCACTTCGACATTGCATAGCCGTATTTTCGTTTTAGTTTTTCAACACCTAAGACACCTCGTTATCTTCCAGCGCTGAATGCACCGCTATTTTGGTGTAACGTCGTTATTGGATTAACAGGGACTCTCTACACGGCACTGGTAAGCATACATCAGCAATTGAAGTAGCTGCTATTCCTGCCTTTTATCATTGCTGCCCGTGCTAAGCAGCTGCGTAAGGGGTCTCAAACACTCGGACCACGGACGTTTCGCTAGCGGCTCGAGGCTTCACAATGTATAAAATGTTTGCGATTTTACTAATTGCTACTAGCAATATTTATTCGCCAATTGCTATTAATAACGATTCGTCAGCGTAAGCTACAGGGACGGAATGGAAGGGGTCTGAAGCATTCTTTTTTTTTTTTTTTTGCGTGAGCCACGCCACAAAGTCACCATGTGTTCAAACATAACCGCGAAACAAAATGTATATGTTTAGAATCGTCGTACTGATTTCAGTCATTCTGGAGAGCAATATTAACGCGATAGCGTTAAAGAGCTCGTTTCGCAGGAATTCCGGCGTGGGTGTCGGCGATGGCGTCGGCGATGGCGTCGGCGGTGGCGTCGTTGGTTGTGAGCGAAAAATCATCATCTTGTCCGTTAGCGACAAATCGAGAAAGATGCAAATAAAATAAATAATAAAAATTTCTGGGTCCGAGTGAGGATCGAACCCAGGCCGTCTGCGTGGCAAGCAGGTGTCCTACCACACAGCCCGCTTCTTTTTATTTTTTTCATGATATTTATTCCACTTAAACACGGCAGTAATTCAATACACACAGAGAACTGATATATGTTGATTTTTCTATCGCGACACAATGACGCGCACACAACACTAAAGAATTTACCATCTCTAGAACGAATAAATGAAATAACGGCCTTTTTCCAAATACACTCTAGAATGGCGGTAAGGATAAACACCTCACCAACACAATATACCATTCTGGCTGAAACTTCATTTCCTCGTATACATCGCATATTTGAGTTACCATTCGAATGAAGTGGGCTGTTGAGGAAATTATTGGCTCGGCATTTCTCTGCAACATGCGCGTCTTCCACGGACTATGCATTCGAACGAGCAGAAACATGTCGAATGGTACGTCATTGTAACTCGCCAGCAGCAGATATCGCACGAAATGTGAATTTAGCACAGAGTCTATTTATGAGTTCGCTGGATCACATACCAAATTAAGATTGCATCTCTGCAGCTTATAAAGCAATATTCAATTGTTCTGGGCACACCACAAAGCGGAGAATTAACAGACGGCACAAAAATGTCTCTTGAACGAAGCCGAGTCTTCACAGGCAAGGTCTCAGAGTGCACTTTAAAAAAAAGAACGTTTTTGTCGATGGTGGCAGAGGCATTTTACGCGCTCGATCTAGGACATCGTGCCCTGGCAGACTCAAGTATTTCGTACGATAAAGTGGTGGCGGAAACAGCATCGCTATTAAATCTCTGTAAAGATCTTTGCGTGATACACAGCACAAATATTCATTTGACAACCTTACTGTTAGAAAACGAACAGAGAAATACACTTCACGCATAAATCCCCACAGACAACGTCGTAGAGAAAAATCAGCTGAAACTACAAGGTTAGGCAGCACATTTACCAGGTTTACCTGTAAGAAGGCTCGAACAATAGGGTGAGTACTGTCGCGAAAAAAGAAGTAGCGATATACAATTTGCCACACGTACAGATGTTTTAGACCTAGCCCACCTGCACTAACTGGCCTGAACAGATTGTCCCGTCTGATGGATTCATAGGTTGACGACCATACAAATGTTGTAAATTTGCGGTAAAAGCTCTGTATGTACGACCTAGCACAGTGCAGCACTTGTAATACATAGAAAAGTCTTGTAGCCAAAAACTTGTTGCAGGTTTCCGCTTTACCGAAAATTGAAAGTTTATGTGGTATAAAGCATTTAGCATAGCGCTCAAGACCTGCCACCCTATCTTTCCAGTAGTGCGCACTTGACTTGTGTGCACTGAGTGGAACAGCAAGATATTTTGGTGGCAACACAGACCACTCAATACCGGCAAATTCACCAGGTGTAGATCCCCATGACCCAAACCACAGACCTGAACTCTTGGAATAGTTCATCTTTGCACCTGAGACGCTACCAAATTGTTCTACTACAATTCTTCCTATACTGGGTTTGTCAGTGCAGAAAAAGGCAATGCCATGTGGATTTGCTCAAATTTGAACTTCATTTTCTAGGAGTCTGAAGCCATGAAAAAAATTGAAGGACACTTGGTACATTCCGAAGTGTGTTCGGCGAAAGCGTGTGGCCATTCCACTGATTATGCCATGTCTTTTTTCTTTTACACTCTCAGTGGCATAAGACACAAACCTAATGGGTGCGTGTTTTCTTCTTTAATTTTTTACCGCGAATCGCAGCGAGACGCGAGACTCATCTTCCTCCGTTCGCATGCGTTAGTATTTTCTCGCGCTTTGCGCATCGTGCAAACGCCATCCGCGTTCCAGCTCTTAAGTTGACGGACCCTTTGTAAATTGGAAAGTGTATTCCGTGAACGCCTGGGTCCATTGAGACGGCGTCGGTCAGAATGATTGCAAACTCTGGTCACAGCGACGCTACGCAAGCAAAGCGCGAGCGCTATAGAGTCCGACGCGACCGGCGTCCGTCTGCGCATCCCGGCGGCCACCTGGCTCAGTGCCAGAGCTCGGATGGACGGACGGACGGACATGGACGGATGAACGGACGGACGGACAGACGGATGGATGGACGGACGGACGGACGAACAGACAGACAGACAGACAGACAGACAGACAGACAGACGGACGGACGCCGGACCAAGGTCGGACGGACACCGGACGGACGTGAGCATGAGACATTAAAGACTTTCGCCTTAAAGATTACACCATCCACCGCTAAAGGGAACCATGTGTAGATGCGAAGCAGCGGGCGCTAACGCTTACACTGGCGGCGGCGTTGACGCTGGCGCTCATCGCAGCGTTGCACAGGAGAGAAACCTGGGGGGCGCAAAGCACGCAGTGATGGACGGTTGTTTCCTACTGGAACATCCCAATCGCTGCTAATGGGCAATGAGAGACAGAAGACTCGGACTGGACACAGAGACCCGCAGTTCGCTTTTAGTTAACGCGCACGCTGCGAATTTTTCATCGTTCGGCAACGCACAGGAGAAATCTCCCACCGGCACCACCTTGCAGGTCAAGATCCATTGCCATATATACGGGGTGGCCAGTGAACGGTTGTGCAGCGTGAGCAGTCGGTTTTTTCAACCAAGAAACTCGCTAGCAGACGCTGCCTGCGTCGGCGTTGCGTGGCGAGAGAGGGGGAGCGTAGGATAGGAGAGAGGGGGGGAGGGGACGCCATGCGCATTGGGGGGTGTGGTTGCCGCGGGGGGGGGATGCCTAGAGGAGAGAGATGGGGGGAGGGGACGAGCATGCGCAGTGAGGGTGTAGACGCCGCGGGGAGGGATGCCTAGAGGAGAGAGAGGGGGGAAGCGTAGGAGAGGGAGGGGGCAGGGAACGCGCATGCGCAATGGGGGGTGTTAGCGCCGCGGGAGGGATGCCTAGAGGAGAGAGGGGGGGAGGGGACGCGAATGCGCAATGGGTGTGTAAACGCCGCGGGCGGGAGGGATACCTAGAGGAAAGAGAGGGGAAGCACAGCAGAGGAGGTGCGTGGGGAGGGTTTGCGCATGTGCAGTAAGGGTGGTGAGGACGCACACCACCAGCACTACCGCCGGACGGACGGACGCCGGACGGACACCGGACGGATGGACACCGGACGGACGGACACCGGACGGACGTGAGCATGAGACATTAAAGGCTTTCGCCTTAATATCATGAGATTGAGTAATATGCAAGCACTCTGGTTCTAAGTAGAGAGAAAACAGGAGCGGTGACATAGGGCGTCCCTGCTTGACAGAAGAGCGGATAGGTATAGGCTGCGAGAGATGACCGTTAACTATTAGGCGGGTGGAACAGTGATCACAACGAAGTTTCACTCCTTTTAGCAAAGTTGAACCTACATTAGCTCTTTCTAGGAGAGAAAACAGAAACGAGTGAGAAACACGGTCAAATGCTTTTGCGAGGTCAACTTGCAGTAGTGCAAGCTGGTCAAAAGAATTTGTGCAAAAGTCGAGAATAGTACGAACGATGTGGATGTTAGTCTGTATAGAACGACCTTTCAGTCCACATGTTTGATGGTCTCCAATAACGATTGACATTACAAACTGCAACCTATTAGCTAAAATCTTGGCAAAAGGTTTATAGTCTACGTTGCATAACGTTATGGCCCTGTAGCCATCAGCATGGCGCATTTTTTCTTTATCAGTACTCTTGGGTGTCGTAATCGTGTCACTTTTGGTAAAGGACTGCGAAAGAGCCTCGATATCTAACGCCTCTGAGAATATTCTCATTAGAAAGGGACATAGACGACCTTTGAATGCTGTATAAAATTCACCTGATATTCCACCAGGACCCCGTCTCTTCTACAATTCTTTCTCGTGGGTGATCATGTGTTGCTGAACCGGTATCGTTTTCAGACCACTGCATCGTCATTGCTCGGCTAGGTGAAAATTCCAATGTAAAGTTCCGTCCCCGTTGGGCTCTTTGGAAACCTGATTCCACCCTTTTAGGCGGTAAAGAATTTACTACTCGGGTGTGTAATGCTTTGACCACTTGTTTTAACACTGATTTACGTTTATTTGCTGCTTGGGAGATGTGCAAGCAAGAGGTGCATACTCGCGCTATAGAACAAAGTTCTGTAAAGTCGTTCTATAGTAAAAACGAAGAAAATACGTTAGTAAATAGTCTCAGAAGCCTTTATGAGATAGAGTGCGAAGTAAATGGTTCCTGTGTTGAATAAATTGCTAGTATTAAGTGTGAACTTCAAAAGTATAACGCAGAACGCTACAGAGGTGCCCATATTCACTCGCGCAATGATCGAGCTCTAAATTCCGAAAAACCAAACCGACAGGCTCTCATCGATGAGCATCGTCATGCAGTGTCGAGAACGATATGGGAAGTATACTCCAATGGCACTTTCGTGACAAACCCAGATGACATTATGGCAGAATTTGAGAATAACTACCGAACATTGTTTAGTGCTAGTACTTCTGTTGATAATGCTCAACTTATGGATAATTTCGTGTCCCTTATTAAGCCGTTAACAGATATAGAATGTTCAGGTGTAAGCGGTCTAATTACTCAGCAAAATCTAGAGGTTGCCATCGATCAGTTACCTCTGTCAAAAACACAGCCACGCTTCTGGTTGGAATTACATTGTAAATAACTTCCTCTGCTTGGAAATGCAGTGAAAATATCTTCCATGCTTTACAAACACACGCGTCCTGTATACAGGTGTCACAATACAGCATGTAATATCGCAGTAATATCGCGTGGTAGAAGCGTACATTGCCATCGGGCGTCAGAAGATGTAAATATCATAACGACATTGGGGTTCAAAGCCTTCGACCCATTACAAAAGGCACACACGTTACTGCACGTATTCTCTTAAGACCACGCAGTGGGTGCATAGCAAGTTCGAAAAGATTTCCCATTTCCCGCTCATAATTGGTCGTGGTTTAAAGCATGGTACCCATTACATACTATGCACGAAGTGGTTGAAGTACGCACTAGGGACAGGATATCGCTATCGCGTTCAATGGTGAAGTGTAAGGGTCCCCCAATTTTTTTGCTACTAGGTATGGCTGGACTTGTCTAGGCCTGTCACCTGAGTGCCCGTTACATGATGTGATTTTAGTCACGTGAGTAGCTGGTACATGGTTTTTTGATGGAACATGTCACGTTACTAGATATTACGTGATGTTGCGTGATTTTAGTCACGTGACTAAATTTTACGTGATTTTTAGTGACGTGACTAAATGTTGCGTAAGGTTACGTGATTTTTTTTCACGCGAGTAGTTACACGATGTTGCATAATTCTAGTCAGTCAGGTGACTAGTTACGTGGTGTTTATTTACGTGACTATTTGTTACACGATGTTGCGCGAATTTTAGTCGCGTGTCTAGTTATTACGTGATGCTACGGGACTTTAGTCCCGTAACTAGTTATTACATTATTTTACAGAAAGCAGAGACGCGCCGTGTGTTGTGGAAGCGAAGCAGAATTAGATGAGGACGAAGCGAGCGCGTAACGGTTCATGATGATGATGATAATTCCCGTTCGCACTACCCGGCGCAACGAAAAGCTTAAAGATCTGCGCTCTTGAAAGAAATCAACACAAAAGGGGAAGAACACAATCTGACAACACGAGAAATATTGAAGGGGACAGAAAAATAAGATTGCATATATACAACTATGCGGAAAGCTGGCTGAAAGACAGAGAAAGCTAGAATTTGTACATTGTGCAAAACAATGTTAAGACCGTACGAAAGCTCGGATGAGAACAATGATTGTGGGCTATGAGAAACGTCAAGATCAAGAAAATTAACATTATAGAGACTATATTCTGCGAACGGTAAGTAAGGATGGAAGGAAGAAAAACAAGAGAGAAGGCAGGGAGGTTAACCAGGCACATGCCCAGTTGGCTACCCCACGCTGGGGGGAATGGGAAAGGGGAGCATAAATATGAGAGAGGGAGAGGGAGAGGAGAGAGAAGGGGAGAGTGGTCGAAGAGGCAGGCGGGTATATGAAACGGTCTGTTCTCTCTGGTTAACTTACGCGGAATTCAAAAATTAACACACTAGAATAGTACAGGGCAGGATATAATAAAGTGAACTATCTTGTAAATAGATAACGTATTAGCTCGATTTCGTCGGCAGTAAAGTGATGGCAGTCATAGTAATCTAACAATATTTGAACGAGATCCAGAGTCATTTGTAGCGAAGCGATGATTGTATACGCTTAGAGATTTTTTCTGGGTCAGTTGGTACATGACGCTTAGGTAAAAAGCAGTCAAGAAGACGGCGGACAAGGGATAGAAGTGACACACACAAGGACTGGACTAACAACTGGGTTTTATTAGCTAACAGCACATCCCAGAAGAATTAAGGCGCATGCGCTGCTCCGGAAAAAACCACGAAGCCAAAAAAAAAAACGAAAAAGCGGTCGCTTGAAGGCCGGGATTCTACCGCCAGAGTGACCGTAACTCACATTCCTTCTGTAATAATGAAATGGAAGTGGTGCTCACACAATCGTCACGGTGCATGTTGATATGATATGCTTGAAGGATTTCGCGCTCCTCCTACCCCCCGCCTCTAGCCAGAATCTTAACATTGGAAAACAGCGGCACACAACCACAGATCCGGCACTGGCGGGGGAGATTAGCCCCGTCGGACGTGTTCAAGGAATTGTGGTGCATGCGCAGTCTTTCATTTAAACATCAGCCAGTTTGGCCGATGTATACTTTTTCACAGGAAAAGTAAAAGTTGTGTGCAGTACACCTTTCCGCCTGCGCCGTCTAGTGGCGAGCCGTCTGTTGTCGAGAGCATTTCTCTGAGGAATTCCGTCAAAGCAATGCTGTCGACAGCAGACGGCTTGCGACTAGTCGGTATAGACAGCGATTTCGGCACACGCTCCCGTGGTCCGTATACTTTTGCTCACGGGTGTACATACCTTTACATATGGAATGTACTGAAATAGAGTTCAGTGAACAGAAGTAGAGATCCCAAATGGTAGGATACAAATTCCTGTACAGAAACACTGAAAAAAGAAACAGACATGGCTCATCCTGGGCGGAAAAGAAATGCTGCTCTCTTTTTAAAATGTTATACGGATCTGGTCAACTGTGCCATTGCCACTAAAGCAGAAAACCTATTACATATGTCAACTGCTCGATGGTGAAGTGATGGCGTGCCATAAGTTGTCTTCAGTAGGGTCGTCGAAAAAGCGAGGTCGCTCGTAAGTTATAATAAATGTCACGGCTGAGGAACATATTCCTGAATGAAGAAAGGTGTTGCTTATTACAGTGACACGTAAGGACCCTTTGTTTAAATTTCTAGCACTCAAAGAAACGCATTACATGAAATACAAAGAATAAGGCCGTCTGGCTTTTTTGTTGATAGCTGCAATGTTTTTTGTTGCATGATTATCTATTTGCATTCTCTGAATATAACGAGAAATGTAAGATTGGCAAGATTGAGGTTCAGTTTAAAACTGGATGGCCACGAAGCCTTCTTAGCAGAAAAATAACACATCATTGTTTTCGTGCAACTTAATCTATTACCGTAGCTATTATCGTAGCTGTTAGCTGTTAACATCTATTCACAGAAAAGTGGAGGCTGCACAGTTTTCCCGAAGGCAAACGCAAGGAAGTCAGATTATTGTTGTGTGGCAGAAATACGCCCCAGACACTCCTTTTTAATTGTCTCAAAGTATCGCTCCCGCTTTTTAAATTTTTTTCGAAGTTTTGACGAATAATGTTAACGGCAATGTATGCTTTATTTTCAACAGGGAGGGCTTCGAGGAGTCGTTTGGACGGACTGCATGCAGTTTTTCTTCATTTTAATCGCGCCAACTACAGTAGTGTTGAAGATAATAATTGATTCCTCTCGCCCTGATTCAACGGTCCAGCCGTTCAGCAGTCTGGACTTGCAGAGGTACATGGGAAAGTAAGTTGGTTGTGAATGCTGTTATACTTTCTCTCCAGCTCTGACCTGGCCGACCAGCAAGCGCTGAGCAACCAGAATGAAAGGGCGGCTAAGGCCCCCTATAAGAATGATTTACATTTTGATCAAAGCTTTTCTGTTCTGTTCTGTCGTACTTTTTAACATGTGTGTCCATCTGTGGGGATGTTTTTATCATCACATATTTTTCGGGGTGCATGTTGGTCGTAGTCTGCGAAAATAATAGTAATAATAATAATAATAATAATAATAATAATAATAATAATAATAATAATAATAATAATAATAATAATAATAATAATAATAGTAATAATAATAATAATAATAATAATGATGTTTTAATCCTACGCGTTCAGATGCTAAACATGCCTTTCTAACTCTACGAACACTTGTGTGATTGCTTTTCTTCGCAGAGTCGGTTATAACAATCGGGTTGAACGGTAACGTAGCAATAAAGGTCTTCCTGAAACTTTGTGTGAGTTGTCGATGCATGCGTAAGCACTGTGCAACTTCCTCATCTTTATGGTTTTCTAGTGACTATCGCTTGACCACTATTTGACCATTCTAATCCACCACTCATAGTCGCTTCGATACTGCGCACACAATGATTGGCTTTCGAGTCCCTATATACTTCGGAAGTCGAGGGTTCGAAACTCTAAGAACTTGGTAGGCTCCGGGTTCGCGTCCCAATGTTCGCGAACTTGCCGTAGCCATCACCACCTAACAGGCAGGCTTGAAAGTGGCATCTATACGTGTGGAGGTTCGAAGCGAAACAAGTTCTCACAATACGATGTGCGCTGGAACGTTGCCGTATAGTTCTCAAATTTTTGCCATGCCGCCGTTAAGAACCATAAAAAAAATTTATGCAGCTGCACTCAACGTGAAAGCTCTATGGAGTGCGGTAGCGCGGTGTGGTGGTTGGCCTGTCCTTCAAATTTGTGCATTTAAACCTGGGAGTATTAGTCAACGCCACTCGTAGCCATAAAGGCGAGTATGGAACAATATTTTACCAAGTGGAGTGGATACCCAATAATATAATCGATAATGTGGGCGAGAGGACGACCGCCGCCGGGGCTCAATAGGTAGAGCTTCGGAACGCGTTATTCGAAGGTCGCAGGTTCGCTCCTTGCTGGCGGCAAGTGGTCTTTTCGTCCACTTTTGTTTGTTGGCATTTATGTCATAATTACTTCAAATACCATCGCTTACGCTTTCCTTGGCTTGATTCTGTTAGTTCTCATTATGGTTATGACTTGTGTGGCCTGTTTATGGCGGGAGAACAAATGTCAGGTGACCAGTGTTACGTGATCTTCGCGGGAAAATGTCATGTGACTAAGGCTAGGTGATTTTGGCAAGATGTCACGTGACTAGCGTTACGTGATTTCACTTCACGTTCCTTCTGTTTCCTTCTTTCTCTCACTCTCTATTTCTCGCTTTCTCTTTCTGTCTCTTTCACTCTCTTTTGTCACCGGCTTGTCATCAGCTCCTTTAAAGTATGGTGCAATATGCTCCACAGGTACACTGTGTTGAAGCTGTCCAGAAAATGTTCGCTGTTGTTCCATCTTGATAATGCAGTTTGACCATTGGTGTTTTACTGCACAGCTCAAAGAATAATTATTGTACTGACAAATGTACAGGCGTGCACTTTACCTTTTTTTGACATAGTTGCACCACTGTCGATAGATATCTTTGAAGTATATATTGATAATGGCAGAGTTTTGTCCACTATCTCTGCACAACTCTTTACAATTGCAGTTCCTTAACACTATAAGGAAAAACACGTAGACAACAATACCGGGCTTCATAAAGTACCGGGTTTGCAACGAACAAGAGCGCTTCACTGGTCGATCAATATGTGCGCTGCCGAATGCAAGAATTCGAGGGCTCAATTCTTTTTTTTTTTTTGGGGGGGGGGGGTTGACAAAATCTGCTTAATGGCCTACTCTTATTTCACAGCTATAGCATGGACTTGACCAGCGATGAAACGATATGGGCCTGCCTTTTCGGAACATTAGGCCTGGCATCGTATCGGACGTGCATGGACCAAGTCGTGACTCAAAGGCTGCTGGCATGTCGCACGATCAAAGACGCTAAAAGGTAATGCTACAATTGCTCACATCTAAAAGGAAAAAAATGAGTTTTTATTAGGAGCGGAAATCGTAATCATATAGTTCGCTCGCGCATCCTATAGTCGAGCGAGCGAAGTGGTGGCGTGGCAGAGAGCGCCCGAGAGACAGGCTTTCTTTAGTTCGTCCCCAAGAGGTACAAGCCCGATTTTCCATTGGCAGTAAACAGCGCTAGAAAACACGAGGACGAAAAGCAGGATTACTACAAGGGATCACTACAAGTTCCTGCGTTCTCGCGCTCTATTTGAGGTCGGTATAAATCACAAGTTTCCCAGTCAGCCACCTCACTGATTTTCTAATTCGTTGTGGACGTCGGCCCATCCGTGTGTCGTTGACCTCAGAGCTATCTGAAGAATTCTGAGGTTTAAACCTCAGGGTTCTTCTAAACCTCAGAGTGATTTGAGTGGACGTCTTAACAAGGTGGAACGTTTTGCGAGGAAATGTTGTAAGCAACGACCGGCAGCAACGAGGGCCTCGAAGACATCAGAGAGTTTCAGTTAATGTTGGGTTACCGGAGCTGACGTGATATTCAGTGTACGCGAAGCATAGAGAAACTAGTTCGAAAATTCTTTTTCTTGCTTAAAACAATGATTACTTCTTTCAGACTTTCTGTACATGCAGCCAACAAAGTATACTATACAACAACGTGTAAGCCGTAATTTTACTTACACAGCTACTTTGCGAAAATGAAGCCGCAATCAAGTCGCAGACGAGCAGTTCGTAGAATTCGGAGAAGCTCTACGTATTTCTCCTGTGCGGTCGTTGGGTCGTCATTCGTCTAGGGCGCGGTCATGGCACCCAGCAGTGCACCCTTGACCAAAACTGTTGCGATGGGATGCGTTTATTTAGAAATGGTTGTGCACACACCCTGGCATCATGCAGGATATGGATGTGCTTGGCAAAGTGCGATGCAGTGCCCATAGGATGGTAAGTTCTCGAATTAACGTAAAATTCAGGAAAGAATGGCAGAAGTTGGTACGCAAAAAGCCAATGAATGAATTAGCGCTGAGAGGGAAGTTACAGGAATTCAGGGTCTTGCTCCAAATCAGATACTCTACTCTAACAGACGAAGCCGACCTTACCGTTGACACAACGTACGATAATCTGACAAGTATCGTAACAGAGTGTACAATAAAGAATGAAAGTGCGGACGACGCAGCACGCAATTGAAAGGAAAATGATAGATGTACCCTTAGAGACAAGAATATTTGTATAACATCACGGTATGTGCACATATATGTGATAGTTGAATACGTTGTTTTTGAAATCTTATGTCTTAACTGCTTTGCAAAGTTGTATATTGTACGTGCTCTGGACTTGATACGCTTAGAGACTTGGACCCTACGTGCTCTATGTTAGACACCTCTAAGGGATAAGGAGTAGCCGGTGCCCTATTGGTGCGCCATCTCCTTACATCACGTCAATAATAAAAAAAAAAGAATAGCAGAATGGATCAGCGAGCAAACGGGCGTTAAGGATATCATAGTGGAAATCAGGAAGAAGAAATATACACGGGCCAGGCACGTAGAGCGTTGGCAGGTTAACATCTAGTCATTAAGCGTAACTGACTGCATTCCAAGAGAAGACAAAGGGGGAGACATAAAGTTAGGTCTGCTGATGAGAATTAGAAGTTTGCGGTTACAACGCGGTAGCAGCAAGCACAGGACCGGGTTGATTGGTGGAACATGGGAGAGGCCTTTGCCATGCAGTGAGCGTAGTCAAGCTGATGATGAATAAAGAGTACGGTCGTTAGACAGGACACTGGCAAGCTCTCCCAGGAGACCAAAAACCTCACTAAGGTCAAAGCATGAAAGCTTCGAATCCACATACAGAATAGAACTGGCAGAGCTTGCGAAATTAATCAATAGAAGCGAGGTAGCAGAAGTAAGAAAGTATAATATGGAAAGAGTTGAACATGCTCTAAAAAACGAACGAAGCCTAAAAGTGGTGAAGAGAAAACTTGGCACAGGCAAAAACGAGATGTGTGCAATAAGAGAGAAGGAAGGCAAGGCCACTACCAATACGGATAGGATAGTTAAAGTAGCTTAGGAGTTCTACAGAGATCTGTGCAGTAGCCGGGAGGGTCAGGACGATAAGTTTAGAAGTAGTGGTAGCCCAGAGGAGTAGCAACAGGGGAAGAAAACTATTGAGTAAATGCTAAGAGGAAAAGCCGCTGGTGACGATCAGGTATCGTCAGATTAGTTGAAAAACGGTGGTCAGATTGTGCTAGATTAACTGTCCATCCTGTGTAGAAAGTGTCTTTTGAGGGTGAGGGTGCCAGATTCTTCGAAGAATGCTAACATCATCTTAATCCTTAAGGAAGGGGACGCCAAGAACTTGAAAAAACTATGGTGGATCCCTTCGTCATAGGAATCAGTATAACTTGAAAACGAAACGTGCCTTTACAAAAGTAGTTCAATGTTCACTGAACATTGATAAATGAGAGCTTGCACAACGTGTGCTGGTGTCTGGCGCCTATTGCACCGTTTGATGTGAACGCACCTACCCTGACGCCTGGTGGCACATGCCCATCCCGGTGACTAACGTCCATGACCAAGATTAAACCTTCGTGGTAGCTGAAGTTGTAACATAAACCTGGACACAGCGTACGGTGAATCCTGCGCAAAGGTGCTATCAACAAACACCTAATCACTAGTACTGTATAAACTAGAGGTGTGCACGGGCTCTGGGTAGCCCGAAAGCCCGAAGCCCAGCCCGGCCCGCGGGCCGGGTTCGGGTAAGCCGACGTCTTCTCACCTCGGGCCCGGGCCGGGCTTGGGCTATGTTTTTTTTAATCGGGTGGGCCGGGCCAGATGCAAAGCCCGAATCAAACTTACGACGTATTATTTCTTCGCTTTCGGAAAAGAGTACAAAATTGTGGAAAGAAGCCTGCTTTCAGAAAATCAATGCTTAGAATTATTTAATGAGTGGAGCGACAATAGCATTAATTTACCGTTCACACAAGACGCGCTTTTTCATTATATATCGATGGAATCATCTTCCTGTCCTGCATCTGAGGTACTAAACTCTAGGAAGAACGAGATGCCTAAATATTCCAAGCTTGCTAGCTTGCGATCAAGATATTAGCAATTCCTGCTACCAGAGTGAGAAGCGAACAGAAGTTTAGACTGGCTGGATACGTGACGCAGGAGCGCCGCACTTCACTAAGCCCGAATCGTTGGATAGCTTTTTACATATACACAACTTCTAATTTGTGTGTATTGTGACTGTCATGTGTTGATTGCTTATATTTCGCCTTCATATGTTGAATAGTATGCCACATTATCGGAAATAGATATCTTGTATCCGCAGCGAAACTTCATAAGATCGGGCCGGACCGGGCCGGGCCCGAACTTTTGTTTTTTTACGCCGGACCGGGCCGGGCGGGCTCGCAGCCCTTTTGCGTCGGGCTCGGGCGGGCCTTCGACGCTGTCAGCGGGCCTGGGCCGGGCTCGGGCTCGAAAAATGCGGCCCGTGCACAGCTCTAGTATAAACGGCTCATGGAAAGCCTCGTCATTGGAGGAGAGAAACGGCAAAGTGTGCGTTTTGCAGTAATTGCGCGACCTACACTTCTCATGCATTCTCTACCGCACAGCGCTTCAGGGACGCGAGAGGCAGAGCTGGTAGCTTGAGCCGGGAATGCTCGGAGGCGTCCCGCTGCCCGTTGGCGTCTCTCACTGCAAGAAAGCACTGAGTCAATCCAGCATTTCACAGGTGATGTAAGCTTTTGGAAGCTTACAGTGAGCGTTGGTCTTACGCCTGCGTGTTTAGTTAAATCAGCATGCCGTCGTTAGCGGTTGTATTAGAAGCCTTCGTCAGCTTCTTAAAGAGGGTTTGCGTCGCAGCTTCGCTGGGCTCCTTTTGGCGCTGTGCTGCTGCGTCCCTCGGCTTTGGAAGAGAACGACCGTGCCGATGTGTCTTAAAGGGGTGGTGCCATCAAATTTCGAGGCTGTAACAAGCCTGTTGTGGGTTTCTTCTGTATGCAAGGACACTCCACACGAAGGGTCAGACACAGCAAACGTTTAGAATATATTTTAATTCACTTCCAAAGCGTACCTAAATGCTCATTCTCCCGATCGAGACCCATCGCTAGCGCATCAAAACTGACGTAGCTCTATAGGAAAGACAACGAAAGTTGTAGTGATGTCACACCAGATCTGTAGTGACGTGAGTGTCCTCGGGACCTCCGTTACCTCCAGAACGTACGTACCGGCAAAGCATCGGTTGCTACATCACTTGCCGAGTTTCGATCGCTTCCTGGCGAAGTGCTGCGCATCTTCGCGCGAGCCTTGTATGGTCACGTGACCAAGCCTACTACACTTCTACGTCACTGCCCAACTTGGTGCCCAGAAACCGAAACCGAAAGTTGTCCGCATAAATAAGGCGATATTAAATTATTTAGCGAGAATACGTGAATATTGGTGCGTGTATCATCCTTCCTAGAGCTATAAGAAACGCTTGCAGCGAAAAACGCGCAAGGCACAAATTTGGTGGCACCACCCCTTTAATGCGAGAATCGGCTGTGACCCGTCTCCGCGCGGGACGGTCACAACTATTGGAAAGCATTGGCCCAGTGTGCGCACCAAAGCTTCCAGCGTCAAGAATTAAAGACGTGCGTGAGCCCGCAGTGTTTGACCCAGTAATGCGATTTGCGAAGCAGTTAGAAGTGTTCCGACTCTATGTCTTTTTTTTTTTTGCGTGGTAATTTTTTCTCTGCGCAAGTGTTCTTCGATCGAACCGTGCTGCTGTAGCTTGACTCCAGTGCCACGACATTTGCGCGAATTATTATTGACACGCACTAGCAATGGATAATCCTGAGGCGCAACATCTTATGTATGAAAACCAATTCAGATGTCACTGTTAGAAATCTTGCGTACCACATGGGCCATTCTGTGCGTGAGGGGATCCCTCCGCCCCTCTACCTTTGTTTCCAACCTGCAGCGCGCATTTGCTTGGCTTAACACAGAAAAGTCATCTTTTCCCTCTTGGTAGCCCGTCAGGTCGTTTCCGACAAATTAAAAGGACGATATAACCGTGTCCTGCACAGTATCGCGATGTAATCGACACATTGTAAAAGTATTTCACTACTGAGATACCAGTACATTTTTAACGTGCTTATTGATACAGAAATACAGACATTCAAAGCATCTCTCTGATAGGCCTATATACTATCGCTGTACTCTTGTTAGCCCGATACTTCCCAGCCCTGTGTACTAGAAGTTACGAGTGCTGTTCTCTTCGTTCTTCTCGACGACGCTTTCATCTGAAGGCAAATCATTTGCACGTGCCTTTTCTTTTTAAATTTTATCAAATCGCGGAACCAGCATTGGTCCGAACAGTGGGACACACTACACTAGGTACTTCTCGTGGGCTGTAGTACATGTCACAGTTTTTTTTTTCCACGTTTGTATCTGTGAGCCAACGGATCTGAACAGTTAGTTTTCTTCCGTTGAATGGTTACGCCCACCGGTTACAACAAATCCCGCCGTCATTTAAGAGGAATGCCTGTAGGAAAAAAAAGAGACGCGAGCTCCTTCAAAACACCAGCATGTCGTCGACTCGGGCTCTTGGATCCCGTTGCCGGCTCAGACGGCGCACTGACGCAATGTGGGGTTCGAGAGTGAAATCCGACGGAAGATCTGTGCGAGCTTCAAAAACATACAAACCAATTCTTCCTTTCCATTTTCTATGGTCACATGTGAACGCGCAACAATCTGTGTGTTAAAGAACTAGAACAAAAAAAAAAAAGTCACGTGGTCCATCATACGTTTGCGTAAAACGACTGGAAGCCGAAAGCGATCTTTTTTTCGATGTCGACTGTATTGATCCCCCTCGCCCCGCGCCCCGTGAAAGTTTTCTGCACTCAAAATGATTTCGCGCTGCTTCCGGGATCAGAGGCATGAGAAGCTTTCTGCACCTTACGTAATTTTGCAGGACCTCCCGGATCAGCCGACCTTTGACCGAGCGATGATGTCATGTGATGGCGTTATCACGTGAGCCCCGTTATGTGGCGTCATACTGACGTTACGGCGACGTCACAATGTTTGGCAACATGCGACGTCATGTGGGGACGTCATCACGCGATGATGACATTTTGCATCACTCGTGTGGACGCTCAGGCATCTCAGGCTTTCGACTTAATGAACTTGACTGCGAAGGTTGTTTCCCTGCACTCAGATATTCGGCATATTAACTTTATTCAAGGTTTCAACTTGTGCTATTCTATCCTATCCTATCTCTACCCTCCTCCCGAAAGAGTAGGCAGACGCTGTGCCCCTCCAGGTGGCAGTTGCAAGCTTGCTCTCTCCTTCTTTCCTATGTGTGCTTGTGTATCTGTGTATGCAAATCAATTAATAATAATAATAATAATACTTGTGAAAGTCGAGCACCACAGTGAAAGGCTGATGAAACACTCAAAGAAAGCGCGCCAGTACAAGGAAATTCGCAAAGAGCAAATGAGCGGAACGGGAACATTGCACAAGAAACACTGCACATCACAGCAGTGCCCGTCGCGAAGGCTTCGCGCGTGAAAGAAAGCCGTGTCCGTGCATTCCTGTGCTGCCTCATCTCACGATGTGCTGTACTGTGCCGCTTCGTCCAGTACGCCACGCTGATTACGGAGCATGGCGTCCTGCGTCGGCAGCTTTGACAGCGCTGGCGTGACGAGCGCGAACAGGAATCAGCAAGCACATCGCCATGCCACTTGCTTCGTATGGTACCTTTGGCTGTGCGCCGGCGCGCTCCGACGCAGACTGCAACAATGCGGAGTGCGATCTATTAGATCCGAGTAAGATAACGGGTGTCCGGGCCGAACGGGCCGTCACTCACCAGAGCAATCGGAGACCGGAAGGGGATACACGTCACCACGTCTTCTTATGAAGACAGATGAGGTACGTGAGTCACTTGATAAGTTGTCGGTCGTTCTCCGAGGTCAAAGTGAGAGCGCCTAAGAGCGCTCAGAGTTTGAGTGCAGCACCCTCAAAGAACCATCTAAACGTACTTTGAGCGCTCGATTTCTACTGTCTGAATGTTAGTCGCCAGAGCTTTCTGGAGTGCTCGAAAGCGGCCAGTTAAATGGCCGCTTTCGCGAGTGGCAACATTAGATGCTCGGAGATAGCGCACGACACGCGACGAACCATCTCTCCTCGCAGCGGCATTGAAAGAGTCTCGAATTTTTAGAACTTTTCGTATTGGTGCTTGGCATTTCCTTCCGCCTTGACGAACGCTTTAAAAACGAAGACCGACCGCTGCTGCGGCCGTGCGCGCGCGGGGTGTGATACCTATTGCAGCTGGCGGCCGCTAGGGGCGCTAGGCAAAACCGAAAATCGCCAAAAAGAGATGTTTTTCGGCCTTTTATTTTCAAACTGCTTTGTTGTATTTGTCATTTTTAGTAGTTAATCTCTCGTTCTGCTAGAAAACATCGCCCGCAAAGTGATCGTTCCGCATCACATTAAGCTGCCCATAGGAAGAGTCCCGCCGCTGATGGCTGGGCTTAGCAGTGGGCGAGACACGCGGTCTCTCCCACGCCCTTCCCACTCTGCACGTCTTTCTTTCTAACAGTGACTGTAGTAAATAAAACCTCACGGGCTTGAAATAGGCAGCGTTGTTTTTTTTTAAATTCTACGCACTGTCTTGCGCTTAGTTATTGATTTCCTTCCACAGAATGGCCGTCCTTAGTGCATTGCTCCTGTTTCTGCTGTACGCCACAGGATTGGCTGTAGGTGTTCCACTGACCATTTGGTTTCGAGGCTGCGATCCTGGACTGCAGGGAAAAATTGCCAGCGTGGATCAAGTGAGGCTCCTCCGAGGCAGGATTGTCTCATATTCATTTATTTAGTTACTTTTGCATATTGCAGCCCTGTTGGAACTGTTGTGGGGGGTGGGAATCCTACATTGACATTGACATCCTTCGCATTCGCTTACCGCCTACACAATCGGCGCTTACGGCCTAATATAAACTATAACGTTACTTAACTACAATTGTTGCTCTACAATTCACATGAACTAATCAGTGCGCCTCTTACATTTCTATAGTAATAGCTTTTTCTGGTAAAACAGCCAGTTTTTATGATACCAGTTTCTTTACTGCAGCGAAAGAGTTACCGGTCACTGTGTCTAATCTTTCATGAATTGATAACGCGGAAAACGTTGTGAAACAATTTTTATCAGAATTTTTTTATCTACCGCACCGACGAACTCGCACACGCAACACATGCTGCCCAACCGTGGTAGGTGAGCGCGGTAGTAATGAAACGCTGGCAAACAGAGGCTTTATCAATCAAGCCTGCGTTGAGGTGGTTCGTGTTTGCACGTTGCGGCTTGTCGCGCATGCGTGCATGCCTCGAGCGAGATAGGTGATGCTACGTTGTGTCAAGGTCGCTTCTTGTTTGGTTCCAGGCTTTGGCTAGGTAATGCTTGGTTGTTTCTAGGTAGTTGCTAGGCTTGTAGCTAGGTGATGCTAGGTTGCTTCTAGGTAGCTGTTAGGCTCTTAGCTATGTCGTTTTCTAGGTTGCTTTTGGGTCGTTGTTGGGCTTTAGCTAGTTTTGAGGTGCCTTCTAGGTTATTGGCTGTTTTGTGAGACCTCGGAATCATCCAGATTCACACTTTCAGGCCTTGCGTGACCAGAGTTGCCATCGATGGGCGTGAGAAATCCACTAGAAAGCAATGAGAAATCCGCCAGACTCCGCTAGATTCTGAAACATATCCGCTAAATTTCCCGCTATGACTTATTTTATTAAAAAGAAACAATGAAATTTCGTATAATAAAGACCTTTATCATTCTTAAAGGCTCCCCAAAACTATGAGAACTGAACTAGCATATAAAAGAGCCTTCCAAAGAGTGTAACTAGAATGTTAGAGGCTTCAGTGCTACGGTTGTCGTCAACCTGCGCCAACCTGCCTGCGTCGGCGTTGCGAGGCGAGAGAGGGGAGCGTAGGAGAGAAGAGGGGGGGGAGGGGACGCGCATGCGTAATGGGGGGTATAAACGCCGCGGGAGGGATGCCTAGAGGAGAGAGAGGGGGAGCACAGGAGGGGGAGGTGCGTGGAGAGGGTTTGCGCATACGCAGTAAGGGTGGTCGCGCCGCACACCACCACCACCATCACCACCACTGGATTGAACTTCGCCATAAGATGCTTCACATCTAAAAACCGACTGCTCGCGCTGCACAACCGTTCACTGGCCACCCCGTATATATAGGCTCTGGATCTTGAACTGCAAGGTGGTGCCTGTGCGAGATTTCTCTTGTGCGTTGTCGAACGACAAAAATTCGCAGCGTGCGCGTTAACTAAAAGCGGACTGCGGGTCTCTGTGTCCATTCGGAGTCTTCTGTCTCTCATAGCCCATTAGCAGCGATTGGCATGTTCCAGTAGGAAACACCGGTCCATCACTGCGTGATTGCGCCTCCCCAGATTTCTCTCCTGCGCAACGCCGCGATGATCGCCAGCGTCAACGCCACCGCCAGTGTAAGCGTTAGCGCCCGCTGCTTCGCATCTACACACGGTTTCCTTTAGCGGGAGATGGTGTAATTTTTTAGATGTGAAGCATCTTATGGCAAAGCTTAATCCGGTGGTGGTGGTGGTGGTGGTGTGCCGCGTGACCACCGTTATTGCGCATGGGCAAACCCTTTCAAAAAAAAGAAAAATATTGTTACACGCAGAGTTGCAGTATTTACAGTATATTTACAACACGTAAGAGGTGTAGCGTTGATGCACAGTATGAAGTGCAGCCATCTCGATTTACGCCCATGACACCTCATCTTCTTCTTCGGCTAGTAGCGTACTCTAGTCCACAGTGGCACAAACACCTATGTGACATTAACTCCCGGCGGCTGAAGCACCGTCTCGGTGCATCGGATCGGTGTACGTGATGTAGGGCTTTAGTCGCGAAACATGCACAGTCTCAGTAGCTGGTGAGACGGACGAAGGCTTGGGGGTTAGTGGCGAGATCTCATATGTGACTTCGGTTACTTGGCGAAGAACTCGGTAAGGCCCAACGTAGCGTGGCAGCAGTTTTTCACTCAGGCCAATGCGACGCGAAGGCAGCCAGAGCAAGACCAGGGAACCAGGGCTGAAACGCACGTCCCGGTGGTGACAGTCGTACTGGCGCTTTTGGTTGGCCTGAGACGCCAAGAGTCGATCGCGGGCAACGCGATGCGCCGTCGCCGTGCGAACGATGGCGTCGTGAGCATAGAATGTGGTTGAGTTTGCCTCAGAAGGAAGTATTGAGTCGAGAAGCAAGAGCGGGTCGCGGCCATACAGCAGATAAAACGGAGAATAACCAGTGACGTCGTGACGCGACGAATTATAGGCAAACGTTACGAACGGTAAGGTGCAGTCCCAATCTCGGTGGTCCTCAGACACGTACATCGATAACATGTCCGTGAGTGTACGGTTAAGACGCTCAGTAAGTGCGTTTGTCTGAGGATGGTAACCGGTGCTGAACTTGTGGGACGTTGCACAAGAGCGGAGAAGGTCGTCGACAACTTTCGAAAGGAAACAGCGACCTCGATCAGTCAGCAGCTGACGAGGAGCGCCATGGTGCAAGATGACTTGATGGAGGAGAAAGTCAGCGACATCTGTTGCACAGCTGGTAGGGAGGGCTCGCGTAATGGCATAACGTGTGGCATAATCATTCGCTACGTCCACCCACTTGTTACCCGCAGACGACGTCGGGAAAGGGCCTAGGAGGTCCAGGCCGACACGAAAGAATGGTTCGGTGGGGATAGCTATAGGCTGAAGGTACCCGGCGGGAGAGAGAGGGGGCTTTTTGCGGCGTTGGCAGAGCTCGCAGGAAGCCACGTAGCGTCGAACAGAGCGGTATAGGCCAGGCCAGAAGAAACGTCTGCGCACACGATCGTAGGTTCGGTAAACACCCAAGTGGCCAGCGGTGGGAGCATCGTGCAGTTGCGAGAGAATAGATGGTCGCATATGCTGAGGAACAACGAGAAGCAGTTCAGCACCGTGTGGTGTCATATTGCGTCGATATAAGGTACCGTCGTGCAGAACAAACATACGGAGGGAGCCGTCCCGTTGTTCTGAGGTGAGACGTTCTATAAGAGATCGCAAATATGGGTCGCGACGTTGCTAGTCGGTGACGTGTAGGAAGTCGTTGAGCGACAGAACACAGGTATCCGAATCAGTTTCGGTGATGTCAGGTGGGTCGACAGGATAACAGGAGAGGCAGTCAGCGTCCTTGTGTAGCCGTCCAGATTTGTACGACACAGAAAATATGTATTCTTGGAGGCGTAAAGCCCAGCGACCGAGGCGTCCCGTAGGGTCTTTGAGTGAGGAGAGCCAACATAAGGCATGATGGTCGGTTACCACGGTGAAATGTCGTCCGAACAAGTATGGGCGAAACTTGGCAATGGCCCAAACAAGGGCGAGGCATTCACGTTCTGTGATCGAGTAATTGCGCTCTGAGGGCGATAGAAGGCGGCTAGCATAAGCGATTACACGATTCACCTCCCGCTGTCGTTGGGACAAAATAGCGCCAATGCCATGGCCACTTGCATCCGTACAAACTTCCGTGTAAGCAGACGGATCAAAATGACCCAGAACGGGTGGATTTACAAGGCGACTCGTTAGCGTTGAAAATGCGTGAGCTTGCTCTGGTCCCCAAGTGAAAGGGCTGTCCTTTTTGAGAATGTTGGTGAGAGGACGAGCGATTTCGGCGAAGTTCTCAATAAACCGTGTGAAATAGGAACACAGCCCCAGGAAACTTCGGATATCAGCAGAGGTACGAGGAGTTGGAAACTCGTGGACTACGCTCACTTTGTCGGGAGCAGGCTGTATGCCAGTAGCGTCCACCAGGTGACCGAGGACTCGTAATTGACGACGGCCGAAATGACATTTCGCAGAATTTAGCTGTAGGCCTGCTCGTCGGAAGACGTCAAGGATGGCTGAGAGACGGTGGAGATGGCTTTCAAACGTCGGCGAAAAAACGATAACGTCATCGAGGTAACATAGGCATGTGGACCACTTAAAACCATGTAGAAGAGAGTCCATCATGCGTTCGAAGGTGGCCGGGGCATTACATAGTCCGAAAGGCATGACTGAATTGGTACAGACCATCTGGGGTGACGAAGGCCGTCTTCTCGCGATCTCTGTCATCGACTGCTATTTGCCAGTAGCCAGAACGTAAATCGATCGAAGAGGAATAACTGGCACCGTGTAAGCAGTTCAGTGCGTCATCAATACGCGGAAGCGGGTAAACGTCCTTTTTCGTGATCTTGTTCAGATGACGATAATCTATGCAGAACCTCCAAGTATTGTCCTTCTTTTTTACTAAAACGACAGGGGATGCCCACGGACTGGAGGAGGGCTCGATAATGTCCTTGGAGAGCATTTTCTCGACCTCTGTTTGTATGACGTGACGTTCTGCCGCCGACACACGATAGGGACGCCTATGGATGGGCGGAGCGTCACCAGTGTGGATCGAATGAGTGACGACGTCGGTTCGACCGAGCGGGCGATTGTCGAAATCAAAGATGTCTTCGTAGGACATCAAAACGCGGCGGAGGGCGTCAACGTAAGAAGGTCGTAGGTCAGGAGCTATCATTTTGGCGAACTTGTCGGTAGATGAAGTCGAGGTTTTGACGGAAGCCCGTCTGGTCAGGAAGTAACATGATAGAAATAAAAGAAGGACACCGACCATGAAAAGGAATACGAAGAAAGACGTTTCGGCTCCCCTGACGGGAGCCTTGTTCACAATGAAAGCGAGGACGAGTGAAGCGATGTTTATGAGGGCTTTAAAATGTGACGTAAGCTGCGGGCGTAGATAAGAGGGAGGGTTCCATCGTTTCGGTTCAATGTCTTATCCGTCGTTTGAATCAAGATGGATTCCAAGTGGTGTCTTGCAGACAGTTTTTTCTCTTTTTCCAAGATAGTGGCGTTATCAAAATCGATTTGGTGGCTCAAGTTCACAGCGTGCTCTGCCAAGGCATTCGAAGACACTTTTTTCTTGTTGACGTCATTCACATGCTGTTTGTCCCGTGTCTGTTCGTCCCGATGCGACCCATTGTCGATTTTACTCGCTCTCCCCTTCAAAAACTTTCCACTTACCTTCATAAGGTTCTCTCCCCCCTGGTTGGTAGAAGTGCCACTCACGTTCGCCGTTCCGAAGACTTCATTGACAAGGTTCGTCATTATGCTCCCGATGATCAGGACGCCCTCGTCTCGTTCGACGTCGTATCACTTTTCACAAGCGTTCCTATTCGACTCGCCACGGAAACATGCGCCGCCGCCCTTGAAGATGACCCTACACTGCCAGAAAGGACGCCCATCGACGTCTCTGACTTGAAAAGGCTCCTTCTATTTTGCTTGGAGAACACTTACTTCGTGTTCGAAGGTGCCTTCTACAAGCAAGAGCACGGCACACCAATGGGGGCATCTATCTCGGTAACAGCTTCAAATTTAACGATGGAATGGCTAGAAAATCGTGCACTTGCCTCTTTCAATACGCCGCCCAAGGTCTTCCTACGTTACGTAGACGACGTGTTTTGCATAATTCAACGAGAAATGATTCCTTCATTCCTGTCCCACTTAAACAGCATTGAAGCTTCTATTCAGTTCACGGCCGAGGTAGAAAGAGACGGTGAGCTGCCTTTCCTGGACGTCCTTGTGAAACGTGACCAGCGCAGTCTGACGTTTTCTGTGTACAGAAAGAGCACGCACACCGGCAGGTACCTGCATTACGACTCGGTGCACCCGAAAAACCAGAAGAGATCGGTGGTTGCCTCACTTGTCGCGAGAACCAACCGCATCTGCACAACGCCGAGTAGCAGGGTTGCTGACCTACAGCTAGTGCACGGAGATCTCTCGGCTTGTGGCTACCCGAAGTCTATGTTGAACTCGGTGGAACGCCAGCTGTCTCAGCCCCCAAGACCTGACCGTGTGTTTCCAAGAAAGCGTGCCGCTATACCATACGTTCCTGGTGTGAGCGAGGGCCTGGCCCGCGTTCTACGCCATTACGACGTTCAAGTAGCCCACGTTCCCACGCAGAAGTTACGTCATCGCCTAGTAAATGTGAAGGACAAGCTTCAAAAAGAAAAGTTTCCTGGCGTAGTTTATCGGATCCCGTGTAAAGACTGTGATTGTGTATATATCGGCGAGACAGGGAATTTTGAACAGCGGGTCAAACAGCATGTGAATGACGTCAACAAGAAAAAAGTGTCTTCGAATGCCTTGGCAGAGCACGCTGAGAACTTGAGCCACCAAATCGATTTTGATAACGCCACTATCTTGGAAAAAGAGAAAAAACTGTCTGCAAGACACCACTTGGAATCCATCTTGATTCAAACGACGGATAAGACATTGAACCGAAACGATGGAACCCTCCCTCTTATCTACGCCCGCAGCTTACGTCACATTTTAAAGCCCTCATAAACATCGCTTCACTCGTCCTCGCTTTCATTGTGAACAAGGCTCCCGTCAGGGGAGCCGAAACGTCTTTCTTCGTATTCCTTTTCATGGTCGGTGTCCTTCTTTTATTTCTATCTTGTCGGTAGATGGTATCGTTGGAGCCGAAGGTCGAGCAAACTCAGATGGTTGCTCATAACTTAGAGCAGAGACTCCGGAGTCTTCCAAAGGAGACAACACAGCGAGAGATACACCCTCAGGAAGAGCTTGTGGAGACGAGCCAAAATTCAGGAGAGGAAGTCACGCACGGTTGTTAGTGAGCGTAATAATGGAGCTAGGGAGAGCTATTTGGCGCTCTAGTAGGACATCGTAAAGTGGGGACACGACGTAATTACCATCCCGAAGTGGTGGGCAAGGCGACATGAGTACATAAGTCGCAGCATCAGGTTGCAGCCGAACAAATTCAGTGCAGCGAAGTCGGGACTGGATATCTGCGGTGGTGTCGGCACAGCATTGGGGTAGCTCAAGCCTCAGAATACCGGTTGAGCAGTCAATAGGCGCCGAATGAACAGTCAAAAAGTCCATTCCGAGAATCACCTCGTGAAGGCACTCCGCAAGTACAGCGAACAGAAGTGACGTTGAGCGGTCGGCGATGGTAATACGGGCGGTACACATTCCTATTACGGCTGTTGTGCTGCCGTTGGCTACTCGTAGGGCAGGCGACTCGGCGGGCGTTAGCACTTTTCGAAGACGGCTGCGAAGGTCGGAGCGCATGACCGACACCTGAGCTCCAGTGTCGATGAGGGCTTTAACGGGCACATGATCAACAAAAATTTCGACTAGGTTTCGTTTATGAGCAAGGGTCAACAGAGTTGTTGCAGTCAGAGTCGTCAACGCAGCCTCACCTCCAGGGGCTGCATTGGTTAGTTTCCCGAGAAGCGGCCTGAGTAGGATGGGGACGGGGAACGGCGAGATGAAGGCGAAGGGGACTGACGGCGCTGCGGTGAGGGCGAACGGCTATTGGTGAATCTATTGGTGAATCGAGGAGCAGAAGACCCAGCATTGGATGGTTCGGCTTGAGGTGACAGAGGACGGGAGGCGTGTTCGTAGTGGCGGTCACTATATGGTCGAGGCGATGAATTCCAGCGGTCACGGCAGTGGCGAGAGATATGGCCAATCCGGGAGCACACGAAGCAGATGGGTCTGTCGTCCGGTGTTCGCCACTCAGACGGGTTTCGGGACCGATTCGCGTAATACTGTAGAGGTACAGCAGAGGCAATGACCGGAGCGGTAGAGGTCGGACGGGGGCTAACGGCGGATGGGATGTCCATGTTGGCAATTTTCTGGCGAACAACAGCTTGGATCAGCGAGACTGTCAAGTTGTCATGCGTATGGGGAACACGAGAGCTCGGAGCGATAGCCTCCAGTTCGCGACGTATGGCTAGCGTCAAACTTGGTGATGCTGGGTGATGTGACGGCGCAGGTTCGTTGCAGGATGAGGTCGGAGCCGTATTAGGAAGCCGGTCGAAGCGTTGCACGATGCGCTTGCCTTTGTCTTGTTCGAAGTGGCAGCATTCTTTGATGAGGGAATCAACTGTTGTGCAGCTCCTACATAGCAAGAAGTTGAATGCATCGTCGGCGATGCCCTTCATAATGTGTCCGACCTTATCTGCCTCCGGCATTTTGTCATCCGCCTTTCGGCAAAGTGCCAGAACGTCCTGAATGTAAGAGATGTACGATTCGGTGGACGTCTGGGCACGGGACGCGAGCTCCTTCTGGGCTTCTACTTGGCGTCCGATTGGTCTCCCGAAAAGATCACGTAGCCTCTCTTTGCAGATCTCCCAACTTGTGAGCTCGGTTTCGTGCGTCTCAAACCACGCCTTTGCGGTATCCCCCAGGCAGGAAATCACGTTCGCCAGCATAAGCGTTGGATCCCACCTGTAACTGTTGGCGACGCGCTGGTACATCGCCAGCCACTCCTCGACGTCGACCTTGCCAGTACCGGTGAATATTCCCGGATCACGTAGCGGAGTCATCACGTATTGCACTGGTATCTGGGCGGCCGGGACACTGTCGGTAGCCATAGCAGAGGAACCGATGTGACGTCCGCTGCGGAGATCCAGGTCCGACTTTCGTAGATGTTACCCCGCACCTCCACCAAAAATGTTACACGCAGAGTTGCAGTATTTACAGTATATTTACAACACGTAAGAGGTGTAGCGTTGACGCACTATATCAAGTGCAGCCATCGCGATTTATGCCCGTGACACCTCATCTTCTTCTTCGGCTAGTAGCGTCCTCTAGTCCACAGTGGCACAAACACCTATGTGACAATATAAACCTCCTCTCCCCCTCTCTCTCCTCTAGGCATCCCTCCCCGCGGCAACCACACCCCTCACTGCGCATGCGCCTCCCCTCCTCTCTCCCCTCCTACGCTCCCCCCCTCTTTTCTCTAGGCATGCCTGCCCGCGGCGTCCACACTCCCACTGCGCATGCGCGTCCCCCCCCTCTCTTTCCTCTCCTACGCTCCCCCCTCTCTCCTCTAGGCATCCCTGCCCGCGGCGTCCACACTCCCACTGCGCATGCGCGTCCCCCCCCTCTCTCCTCTTCTACGCTCCCCCCTCTCTCGCCTCGCGACGCCGACGCAGGCAGCGTCTGCTAGCGAGTTTCTTGGTTGAAAAAAGCCACTGCTCGCGCTGCACAACCGTTCACTGGCCACCCCGTATATATGGCACTGGATCTTGACCTCCAGCCTGGTGCGCTTCAAAGACAATGCTGCAATAATCATCGGCCTGAACACTACCACTGAGGCTATACCCCTCCCTCAAGGTTCTGCGGTGACCTGTTATGTGGATACTCAGCCCGTATCTCTGGTGCCTCTTGACGCCTTGCAAGCTCATCCTGAACAAGGAAAGCTTATCACTTCCTCCACCTTTGCTACCGGGATAAATCCTGACCTCTGTGCTCCTCCGTCCGTCCGTCTGTCCGTCCGTCCGGTGTCCGTCCGTCCGTCCGTCCGTCCATCCATCCGTCCGTCCGTCCGTCCGTCCGTCTGTCCGTCCGGTGTCCGTCCGTCCACACCCCCCACTGCGCATGCGCCAACCCATTAAAAAATAAAAACCTCCTCCACCTCTCTCTCCTCTAGGCATCCCTCCCCGCGGAGGCCACACCCTCACTGCGCATGCGCCAACCCATTAAAAAAAACAAAAATAAAAAACCTCCTCTCCACCTCTCTCTCCTCTAGGCATCCCTCCCCGCGGAGGCCACACCCTCACTGCTCATGCGCGTCCCCTCCCTCTCTCCCCTCCTAGGCTCTCCCCTTTCTTCTCTTCAACGCTCCCCCTCTCTCCTGTAGGCATCTTTGCCCGCGGCATCCACACCCCCCACTGCGCATGCGCGTCATCCCCTCTCCTACGCTCCCCCCTCTATCGCCTCGCGACGCCGACGCAGGCAGCGCCTGCTAGCGAGTTTCTTGGTTGAAAAAAACCGACTGCTCGCTCTGCACAACCATTCACTGGCCACCCCGTATATATGGCAATGGATCTTGACCTGCAAGGTGGTGCCGGTGGGAGATTTCTCCTGTGCGTTGTGGAACGATAAAAAATTCGCAGCGTGCGTGTTAACTAAAAGTGGACTGCGGGTCTCTGTGTCCAGTCCGAGTCTTCTGTCTCTCATTGCCCATTGGCAGCTATTGGGATGTTCCAGTAGGAAACACCGGTCTATCACTGCGTGCTTTGCGCCCCCCAGGTTTCTCTCCTGTGCAACGCTGCGATGAGCGCCAGCGTCAACGCCGCCCCCAGTGTAAGCGTTAGCGCCCGCTGCTTCGCATCTACACATCTTTCCCTTTAGCGGGAGATGGTGTAATCTTTAAGACGAAAGCCTTTAATCTCTCATGCTCACGTCTGTCCGGTGTCCGTACGGTGTCCGTCCGACCTCCGTCCGGCGTCCGTCCATCCGTCTGTCTGTCTGTTCATCCGTCCGTCCATCCATCCGTCTGTCCGTCCGTCCGTCCGTCCGTCCATCCGAGCTCTGGCACGTAGCCAGGTGGCCGCCGGGATGCGCAGACGGAACGCCGGTCGCGTCGGACTCTATAGCGCTCGCGCTTTGCTTGCGTAGCGTCGCTGTGCCCAAAGTTTGCAGTCATTCTGACGGACGCCGTCTCAATGGACCCAGGCGTTCACGGAATACACTTTCCAATTTACAAAGGGTCCGTCAACTTAAGAGCTGGAACGCGGATGGCGTTTGCACGATGCGCAAAGCGCGAGAAAATACTAACGCATGCGAACGGAGGAAGATGAGTCTCGCGTCTCGCTGCGATTCGCGGTAAAAAATTAAAGAAGAAAACACGCACCCATTAGGTTTGTGTCTTATGCCACTGAGAGTGTAAAAGAAAAAAAGACATGACATAATCAGTGGAATGGCCACACGCTTTCGCCGAACACACTTTGGAATGTACAAAGTGTCCTTCAATTTTTTGCTGACCATCTGCAACGCCTAGATCAAGTGCTCACATGCCTCTCCAATGCTGGACTTCAGCTAAACACAAAGAAGTGCCACTTCGGTAGCACAACCATCAAAGTTCTCGGACATCTCGTTAACAAAGATGGCATGCAGCCGGATCCGGACAAAATTTCCGCAGTACTCAACTTTCCACGCCCATTTCGTGCAAAAGAACTGCGCAGCTTCCTTGGACTCGCATTATACTTTCGACGCTTCATCCGAAACTTCGCCACCATTGCTTCGCCGCTCCACAAGCTCCTTTCTAGTACCGGTTCCTTCGATTGGAATGATCATTGTGAAGCCTCATTCCAAGAACTCAAGCGCACACTGACATCCCCACCGGTTCTTTGTTATTTTGATGACACGGCACCTACGTTGATATATACTGACGCTAGCGGTCAAGGAATTGGCGCCGTACTTCTACAGCGCGACCGTGAATTACGCGAGAAAGTTGTCGCGTATGCAAGCCGCACTCTGACCTCTGCTGAAAAGAGGTACTCGATAACCGAACAAGAGTGCTTGGCTGTTGTCTGGTCGATCCAAAAGTTTCGTCCGTACCTCCATGGTAGACATTTCACTGTTGTGACAGCCCACCATGCGCTATGCTGGCTGTCGACCATTAAAAACTTGTCGGGACGCCTCGGCCGCTGGATTATCCGATTACAAGCATATGACTTTGACGTCATTTACAAGACCGGAAGAAAGCACCAAGATGCGGATGCTCTGTCACGATGCCCTTTGCCGCCGTCATCGGAGCACGTCACCTCCACATGTCAAATTGCCGCGCTGAGGACGCGTCGTCGACTACATCCATTTCTTCCCTGACTTCACCGACCCGCACTTCAGTGCTTTCTACTCACCAGCGAGCCGATTCTTATTGCACTGACATCATCAGTCGTCTAAGCGGTGCTTCGTCTTCCCCTAATGCCAGGCTACGGAAACAGCTCAAGCTATTCAACTTAGAAGACGATGTACTTTATCGGTATATTTTTCACCCGGAAGGCCATCGATGGGTTCCCGTCGTACCGCGCGCTCTTCGCGCTGAAGTTCTGCGGGCTTCACACGACGACCCAACGTCAGGCCACTTTGGTTACCACAAAACCCACGAGTGCATCCGCAGTCGATTCTTCTGGCCAGGTCTTTCCACGAGCGTGGCTAAATATATTGCCTCGTGCCCACTTTGCCAGCACCGCAAGCGGCCTACTAGTGCCCGAGTCGGGACACTACAACCACTTTCCTGCCCAGGAGAGCCGTTCTCTGTCGTCGGAATCGACCTTTTCGGGCCTCTCCCAACTACCCCAGACGGCAAGAGATGGATCGTCACCGCTGTTGATCACTTGACCCGGTACGCGGAGACGGCATCGATCACTTCAGGAACTGCTTCCGAAGTAGCAACCTTCTTTTTGAACGCTATTTACCTACGCCACGGGGCCCCTCACGTTCTTTTGAGCGACCGAGGCAAGGCATTCCTTTCAAGCACGCTCAGTGAAGTTCTGCAAGCATCAAACACAGTTCATAAGACGAGATCTATCTACCACCCGCAAACCAATGGTTTAACGGAGAGATTTCATCGCACGTTCTGCGACATGCTCTCCATGTATATCCAACCTGACCATCGTAACTGGGATGCGATTCTCCCATTTGTAACATTTGCGTACAATACCTCTGTTCAATGGACCACAGGCTACTCTCCGTTTTTCCTAGTATACGGAAGCCAACCAACCTCATCACTGGACGTTTCTTTCTTCTCTGGCCCCGTCAACTCTTCACCATTCGTCTGCGACCAGTTTGTGTCCCGTGTTGCCCAATGTCGTCATCGCGCCCATATTAACATCGAGGCTAGCCAAGAAGATCGCAAACGTCGTTACGATGCCGCTCACCGCGTCGTGCTCTATCGCCCTGGAGACGATGTTCTCCTATGGACGCCTGCGCGAACGCCTGGCTTATGCGAAAAGCTTCAGTCTCGCTATATTGGCCCCTACAAAGTGATAGACCAGACCTCGCCGGTGAACTATCGCGTCACACCTGTTCATGTCCCCACTGACCAACGCTGCCGCGGGACAGAGGTCGTGCGCGTTTCACGTCTCAAGCCCTTTCATCTGCGCTCCACAGTGTAATTCGCAGCCAGGCTGGCCGCTTCCGTCCACGGGGGAAATTAGTGTAGGCATTTATTGGACTTCATCTTCCTCATCTGTAAATAACCATCATCAGTCATTCGCTCGGGCGTCTTGTTCGTCGGCGCCATCTTGCCTTTCGGAGAACAAAGCGTCGGCTGAACTGCGTTATTTCAAGATATATATATATATATATATATATATATATATATATATATATATATATATATATATATATATATAGTAAGGAAAGGAGTGTGAACTTAAGGGCTCGTTTGCTTTGTTAAACACATTATTAATGAGAACTAACAGACAATGATGCCAAGGAAAGTATAGGGGACGTTATTAGAAGCAATTGTAATGTAAATGTGAAGAAAGAGAAGTGGACGAAAAGATAACATGCCACCGGCAGGATCCGAACCTGCGACCTTCGAATAACGCGTCCGATGCTTTACCACTGAGCTACGGTGGCTGTCATCCCCCCGTCCACTTTTTAGGGTATATATGTTCATTAAACGTGGGAGCGTCAGTTAGCGCCGCCTTTTGCCATTACGGCGAGTGTGAAACACTCTTTTTGCCAGTAGGCGTCACGTAGCACGTGATCTTATTACGAGCTGGCAGCTGACTAATAATCCCTCGCATACCACCTGAAGGCAACAAGTCTGCCAGAACGAGACCCTCGTTATGAACTAAGGAAAGGAGTGTGAACTTAAGGGCTCGTTTGCTTTGTTAAACACATTATTAATGAGAACTAACAGACAATGATGCCAAGGAAAGTATAGGGGACGTTATTAGAAGCAATTGTATTGTAAATGTGAAGAAAGAGAAGTGGACGAAAAGATAACATGCCACCGGCAGGATCCGAACCTGCGACCTTCGAATAACGCGTCCGATGCTCTACCAGTGAGCTACGGTGGCTGTCGTCCCCCCGTCCACTTTTAGGGTCGCAGGTTCGGATCCTGCCGGTGGCATGTTATCTTTTCGTCCACTTCTCTTTCTTCACATTTACATTACAATTGCTTCTAACAACGTCCCCTATACTTTCCTTGGCATCATTGTCTGTTAGTTCTCATTAATAATGTGTTTAACAAAGCAAACGAGCCCTTAAGTTCACACTCCTTTCCTTAGTTCATAACGAGGGTCTCGTTCTGGCAGACTTGTTGCCTTCAGGTGGTATGCGAGGGATTATTAGTCAGCTGCCAGCTCGTAATAAGATCACGTGCTACGTGACGCCTACTGGCAGAAAGAGTGTTTCACACTCGCCGTAATGGCAACAGGCGGCGCTGACTGACGCTCCCACGTTTAATGAACATATATACCCTACAAAGTGGACGGGGGGATGACAGCCACCGTAGCTCAGTGGTAGAGCATCGGACGCGTTATTCGAAGGTCGCAGGTTCGGATTCCTGCCGGTGGCATGTTATCTTTTTCGTCCACTTCTCTTTCTTCACATTTACATTACAATTGCTTCTAATAACGTCCCCCTATACTTTCCTTGGCATCATTGTCTGTTAGTTCTCATTAATAATGTGTTTAACAAAGCAAACGAGCCCTTAAGTTCACACTCCTTTCCTTAGTTCATAACGAGGGTCTCGTTCTGGCAGACTTGTTGCCTTCAGGTGGTATGCGAGGGATTATTAGTCAGCTGCCAGCTCGTAATAAGATCACGTGCTACGTGACGCCTACTGGCAGAAAGAGTGTTTCACACTCGCCGTAATGGCAACAGGCGGCGCTGACTGACGCTCCCACGTTTAATGAACATATATACCCTACAAAGTGGACGGGGGGATGACAGCCACCGTAGCTCAGTGGTAGAGCATCGGACGCGTTATTCGAAGGTCGCAGGTTCGGATCCTGCCGGTGGCATGTTATCTTTTCGTCCACTTCTCTTTCTTCACATTTACATTACAATTGCTTCTAATAACGTCCCCTATACTTTCCTTGGCATCATTGTCTGTTAGTTCTCATTAATAATGTGTTTAACAAAGCAAACGAGCCCTTAAGTTCACACTCCTTTCCTTAGTTCATAACGAGGGTCTCGTTGTGGCAGACTTGTTGCCTTCAGGTGGTATGCGAGGGATTATTAGTCAGCTGCCAGCTCGTAATAAGATCACGTGCTACGTGACGCCTACTGGCAAAAAGAGTGTTTCACACTCGCCGTAATGGCAACAGGCGGCGCTGACTGACGCTCCCACGTTTAATGAACATATATACCCTACAAAGTGGACGGGGGGATGACAGCCACCGTAGCTCAGTGGTAGAGCATCGGACGCGTTATTCGAAGGTCGCAGGTTCGGATCCTGCCGGTGGCATGTTATCCTTTCGTCCACTTCTCTTTCTTCACATTTACATTACAATTGCTTCTAATAACGTCCCGTATACTTTCCTTGGCATCATTGTCTGTTAGTTCTCATTAATTATGCATATATATATATATACACCGGGTGTCCCAGCCGCAGCTAACTTGTGCCAAGGGTTAAAAAAATACATTAGAGGCAGGCGAGTGAAATCAGTTGAATATTGCTGACAGCCACCTTGCGCACCACAGGCAATTTCTTGTTTTGTAATTAATTAGTTTGTTAATTAGGATAGTTTAACTAAATTGCTAAATATTAATTGTAGGCAAGAAATGGGATTTGAAAAGTTCGAGAGCGTCTTTAGAAACCCCCCATTACATTATTTGCGATGAAGTTTCACGTGTACCATTTTTTCCAGGCTGCAAAGAAAGCCCGCGAAATAAAAAACGAAGACACGTGAAAAACTTTCGTTGCCGTAAAAGTAGATGCACCTTCACATAACTGTTTATGTTGTCGACGTTTAGATGGGAGCCCCGTCTTCTTCAATACACAATGTGTGTGTGTGCGGGCGTGTGTGTGTGCGTTTCCAACTTGTAGATTGCACGTTCGGCTCTTATGAAACGCTGGCGCTTGGTAGAATCGTACGTTGAATGGAATTCTTCTGTTAACTGTACAAATATCTTCTCTACTTCTTGCTTATAGACGGAGTTTTCCTACCAAGTGATGTGCTGAGGAGCCCTAAATGCATTTGATTCGAAGGGATACAAACCCTCGGCTAACAATAAGCTGCAGTTTTCTTCGGGTTTTAGGAGCAAATTTAGCATTCGTGTTGAAATTGAACCGGTACAAGTAACTGTCTTACGAACCGAGTTGCGATGGTTATTTACGGTAAGTTTTGCCTATAAGATCTCGGTGTAAGCTGCATTCATCCTATTTCAGATTCTCCCTTACTACGTTAACACGTATTTGGTTCACGTCCCTGGGTTTCTCGGACTATTCCTTGCAGGCATCGTAAGTGCTGCAACAAGGTATCATCTTTCTTTCGTCTTTTTTTTCCATAGACACGCTCAGCTCCCATTTGTAGTGAAAATGTCTTTAAGTAAATGTACTTTCTCAATCACTTAATATGAAGTATAATTCTATGCTTCACAGTCTTTTCTGTCCATTACTCTAACAAACTAGTGATACTGAACAACAAATGAAATGTGGAGCGGTCTCACTGCCTTCAAGCTTATATACTTCTAGAGTCTTCTTCGTCAGGAATCAACCGATACCGACCAATTCGCAAGAGCAAGCTGTTTATGTCAGCGTAATGAAATATAACAAGCGCAGTTTGAAACAGAAGCGGTACATTAATATGAATTCATACAGACTGTTTCTCAAAGAAAATGTTCATAAATGACGTATAAGCGTTATTGATCACAATGTCAGACTGAAGAACAGAAACAATTTTAGCTCTGATAATTATGTAATAGCGGAATATCGTCCGTTTTCGTACCTAATCGTGGTTTATTGCCATCACTTATGCATAGGAGTTTTTGACTGCAACCTCTACGTTGTTGTGCTTTTGCAATGGATATAAAACGAAATAACGAATATTACAGCAATTATATAGAGAGTCTTGTTGGGTTCTTGCCGTCGGCGTCACCGTCATGATATTTATAAGTGTAGGTATGTGTATATATATAAACCCACAAAGAAAAATAGTTCTGAACGAAGCTTTTTTTTTTTCGAAACGCACGAACCTTCGTTAGCGGCGCGAGGCTTTAGACCGCATGGCCACGCACGCATAAATATTCGTCCGTTCCAGCCACGAGCAATTTAGAGACATCGCAGAAGGACATCTCGAAGGGCAAGTCGGTACATGGTAATGCGATGAAAACGGCGTGAAAACGGCACTAAGGGTAAGGACCACACCACAGATGCGCTTGCGTTGTTTGATCATTTCCCTTCATCCCGTTTCTGCGCTGTTTTCACCGCAGTTATAGACATCCTTTACGGTTGGCGGTACGCTCATATCTGCGCGGCTTGAACACCGCAGAGGCTTGTTTACTTTCCCGTCAGATGCCTCAAAGCGCCTCATGGAGTGGTGAAGGAGTATTGCCTACTTCCCTCCCCCCCCTCCCCACGCCGGATAAGATAGGAGGCGAAGGAGGGGCTGTGCTCGTCCGTGAGGAAATCTTTATGTAATCGAGGCGTGGTCCCCTATGGTCGCGCTCGTGCATTTATCTCTAGGGGTCAACAGATATCTCGTAGCTTTGCACGTGTTGCGTTCTCGTCGCTGCAGCGGCCGCGTTTGCTAGGCGAGTGAGCTAGCAACTATTCTTCGTATAACATTCCAAATTGTTGCTATCACATTCATCGCTTCGCCCTTGCGGTAAACAAGAACTTTCTTTGTATAAGGTCTTAACCATTTTCCGTTGCTTGGTATTGCTTTCACCATCTGTCAGCACAGTATCATCTACAGTCAATTCCCAAGCGGCTATCCTATTTGTGGATGTAATTGCCCATCACTACAAGAAGGCTGAACTACATGTGCTGTGGATTACACGTGGAACAGGTGAGATGGTGAGGAGGCAGATCCTCGCTAGGACAATACTAGAGGAGCGACGCAGCGCCTAATCTATGCCGCTTAGGATGATGCATGTGTGAATGTATACTGCTAAAGCGCTTGTAACGTACACTGGAGCTTCAACAATATGTTTACCCTATCTAAGAAATTTTTATTTAATGTTGATCTAGCATAAAGTCAAAAGATGACCTTTTTTGTGTTGCGATGTCAGCGAGGTTATTGCTCAGCGACTTCAAAGCGAACTTCAAACGGTTGTACAAGATTTTTCCGGCATACAAGGAAATTTGTGATGAGAAAAGAAAGAAGAAGAAAGGCGCGTCACTTCGGATCTCTTAAGTGGTGAAAAATATGAATTCCCAAGACAGTCAAGAGAGAACTGCAATCGGGAGTATACAGACGTATCAAAACTGATCACGTAGCACAAAGGTTTGACACAGGTCAAGAGAACGGACGAAAACTAGCCCTTCTCTTCGTCCTTCTCTTCTCCTGTGTGAAATTTCTGCACTACGTGATCGGTTACGCATTACCAACATCGCCAGCTTCACAATCTCGTCAGACGTATCAACCCAGCGCACATGTTTTGTAAACTATTCGAGCCAGACAAGTGCAAAAATAAGTTGAAGGCTTCACGTGATCGACAATTTAATGAACAATCTTGCTGCAGCAAACATCACTACTCATTTTTCAATAACTGTCGGTCCAGTGTATATCAACAGTAACATGGAGATTCTCAAGACGACTGTAGGCGATCGTCAACTAAACGCAGCTTCTTTGTTTAACACGTTTATTACAGTCATACACATATATTGGTTGTATCACTGTGTTGAAATAGAACAGCACAAGCCACTAATGATTTTCTGGCACAGAGCCAAAAACTTGTAACCTCAATTTCTCGCGGCATACCGTAAATTACGGAGACATGAAACGACCGCCTTTCTATGAATAATGCAACTGGGATTCTCGCACACGTTGTTGATGAAATCTTAACACTTCGTTACAGCTTTCGTCCTTGGTATTTCTATGACAATTTACAGCACGCTATGCGTACATATGGGTTCGGTAACTATGGTAAGGACGGACTTTTTCTAGTTTTTCATTGATTATCTTGCTTTATTAATTATGTATTGTCCAGTAAAATAAGTACCGTTTGTATGTGCAATGTCTGCTTTGATCTTACTGTGATTGTGACACTAGGTAATGCGTAAACAGAGATGTTTATTTGCCGTTTTTGTATCACAGTATCGTTAACGGTATGTAAATGCACTTTAGCCGCGGAACCCTTACTACTTAAAGTCCCCTTCTCCTCCCCACTTTGACCTTTCTGCAGCTCGGATGATTTTGTTGCAAAAAGGCGGGTTCTCGGTCGATATTCCGTGACAGGCGCATCCAAACAGACTGTCATTTCTTGGACGCAATTACGGTATACTATATGTTATTGAGTAGCCTTTAAAGCAGCAAGCTGCAGGTCTCAGGTTGTCTATCGGGAAGATTCTTAGTGGCGCATGCTGTTTAATCGGGAAGCAAAGAGGCTGCGCACACATAGTGGCCGAATCTGTTCTGTTTCAGCACAAAATACTATTACCTAGTTCAATGCAGTTTTTGGCGTGTGTGACTTCTTGGGGGCAAATCACCTTAAGACTTCACAATGTCCGTCCAGCCGTTCTAGTCTACAGAACCGAAACCGAAACTGAACATTTCTAAACAACAAAATGTTATCAAAAGGCTGTTAACCAGAACAATCAAAATAAAAGGCCGTCCCAATGCGGCCGTGCCAATCCCACGGAGATTAGAAAGTGCGATGCCTCTGCAAGAGATCCGCATGTGCTGGAAATACACCAAACTTCGAATTTCGCGGGATCTATTGTATGGGGGTGCCGGCGAAGGAGAACGAAACAAAACGATTATAGGGCTGAGCGTTTCCATGGAGGCAATATTGTAGAGGCTCGTGTACTGTGCGATGTCAGCGCACGTCAAAGAACACCAGATAGTCGAAATTTCCGGAGCCCTCTACTAAGGCGTGTGTGATGAAGAACCCGAAAAAATGCGAGCGTAGCAGCAGACAGCGCTGCATCCCCTAGACGAAGAAGAAGAAATAAAGCAGTTCGGAAGAACGCGCAGAATAAAAAAGGGAAAAAGAAGGGGGGCTCGCGCAGAAAGAAGTTGGAACGCCGGCAAGACGTGGCGAGAGAGCTTCGCGAACCCGCAACTACGCGCGAGGTTCGGAAGGCCGGGCTGATCTTTTCGAGCCGTTGAAGTCCTCGGACCGTGGCGTGACCTGGCACGAGTTCCGGGAGGGCCTGCTGCCGGACGTCTTCCAGACAGCGATCTTGCTCGAGACGCCGGAGCCACCAGCTACCACGTCTAGCGAGCTGTGTCCTCCTACTGCTGGCGACTTCGCCTGAGCCTGGGGTCCGTCTCTACCGGGACGTTCACCTACGCACACAAGTGACCGGCCACCCTGCAGGGAAGCAACGAGCCGCACCCCCGCAAGGCACCGGACTACTGCACACTTGTGAGACTGCGCTTGTTTGTTTTGTTTTCTGTTTGTCGCGTGCACGGGCCCGTGGTATTGTCCTTCGTGCAATAAGTTCCTCTCTTTTGTCCGCACTGTCTCCACCCTCCTCGCGTCACACGCCTTGCGACATGACGAACCTAACCACCACATATATGGCGTCCGCGACAGGACTGCTCTTATTCCATCTAACAAGAGCATCACATTGCATATGTGTGTGTGACGGTCGATGATGGAGGTAGATAAGCTGACGGCAATTGGAAAGGAACTGGCTTTGAGTGGCTCAGCATTAAAAGAATTGATAGACCAAGAACGCGCAAGCGGAAAAGAGGTACGTGACGCTCGTCTGGCTGAGCGAAATGCAGCGAAAGAAGCCGAGGTGGAGGCCATCGCTCGATTAAAGGCAGAGAAGGAAGTTCTCGAGCTGAAGTTAAGGTTGCGTGAGTTATATGCGACAGCAGGTAGCACGACTACTGGGCAGCTTACCGAGGGTGTGCCCGTAGGCACCACGCAGACCTACCAAAGTCCGCATAAAGTCATCCCAGCATTTAACGCAGGGCCTGATGAGCTGGACGCATATATACAGCGGTTTGAGCGCGTCGCTACGAGTCAAGACTGGCCACAAGACAAGTGGGCTTTATCGTTTAGTCTTTGTTTGACTGGAGAGGCCTTAAGTGTTGTAGGTAGGACGGCTCCTGAGTATGCCATGGTCTATGTAACGTTAAAGAAAACGCTGTTACAACGCTTCAGGTTCTCGGAGGAAGGCTATCGAACAAAGTTTCGATCAGCGAAACCCGATAACTCAGAAACCTTAACGCAGTTTGCCGGACGTCTATTAGGTTATTTTGACCATTGGCAGGAAATGGCCAAGAGGGACCGGACTTACGATGCCCTGCGAGGCAAGATCGTCTCTGAACAGTTTCTCGCACAATGCCATGAGAAACTGGCAGTCTTTCTTAAAGAAAGGAATTGTCAAGGTCTTGACAAACTAGCGAAAGCTACATATCATTACCTGGAAGCTCAGAGTTTGATTAACCTTGGCAAAGCGAAAAGTAAAAACCTGAGCAAACCACCAGGTCAAACTGGAATGTCTGAGCGGCAACAAGAAAAGGAAAGACCGCAGTGTTTTCTTTGTGGTAAAAAAGGGTCACAGAGCTGCCGACTGCTGGACCAACACAAAGGGTCCCATCACGAAGCCACCTTTTAGATGTGAAGCATCTTATGGCGAAGCTTAATCCGGTGGTGGTGGTGGTGGTGGTGGTGGTGTGCCGCGTGCCCACCCTTACTGCGCATGCGCAAACAGTTAAAAAAATAAAAATAAAAAAACCTCCTCTCCCCCTCTCTCCTCTAGGCATCCCTCCCCGCGGCAACCACACCCGCACTGCGCATGCGCCTCACTTCCCTCTCTCCCCTCTTACACTCCCACCTCTCTCCATCCCTGCCCGCGGCGTCTAACTCCCCCCTGCGCATGCGCGTCCCCCCCTCTCTCTCCTCTCCTACGCTCCCCCTCTCTCCTCTACGCATCCCTGCCCATGGCGTTCACACTCCCACTGCGCATGCGTGTCACCCCCCTCTCTCTCCTCTCCTACGTTCCTCCCTCTCGCCTCGCGACGCCGACGCAGGCAGCGTCTGCTAGCGAGTTTCTTGGTTGAAAAAACCGACTGCTCGCGCTGCACAACCGTTCACTGGCCATCCCGTATATATAGCAATGGATCTTGACCTCCAAGGTGGTGCCGGTGGGAGATTTCTCCTGTGCGTTGTTGAACAATAAAAATTCGCAGCGTGCGCGTTAACTAAAAGCGGAGTGCGGGTCTCTGTGTCCAGTCGGAGTCTTCTGTCTCTCATTGCCCATTAGCAGCGATTGGCATGTTCTAGTAGGAAAAACTGCTCCATCACTGCCTGCTTTGTGCCTCCCCAGTTTTCTCTCCTGCGCAACGCTGCGATGAGCGTCAGCGTCAACGCCGCCGCCAGTGTAAGCGTTAGCGCCCGCTGCTTCACATCTACACATGGTTCCCTTTAGCGGGAGATGGTGTAATTTTTTTGTGGAAAGTGCCATGGCACTGGGCATCAGACAGGTGACTGCGCTCAAAAGGCCAGCACTTTTGAGCAAACCTCGTGCTCCTTACAGAAAGTACATGAGCCGCAAGCCACTACATCAGAGTCTTGAGCGTTCCACTCCGTTTCTGGAACTTTGAAACCCAAACTTTACGAAAAACGTATGCCTACAGGCGCGGGCATACTTGAAAAACAGCCCGCTACAGTTTTGCGAGATACGGGATGCGATACCATTATTGTAAAGAGGTCCCTCGTATCAGACAGCAAACTGACAGGCAACATTTCCTCGGTCTGTCTTTTACACAAAAGGGTGCTGAGGCTACCTGAAGCAGATGTGGAGATAATTTAACCCTTCTCAGGCAAAACCCCAGCCATCTGCATGGACAACCCCTTGTATGATGTTGTCCTAGGGAATGTGCAAGGCGTTCGTGATATCTGCGATCCGGACAATGATTGGAAGAGACAGCTTTACGCCCTGAATGTCGCAGAAGAGTCTTCTAGCTTTGAAAATTACAGCGGCTATACCAACGCATCCTGCTCCACAGATGCCTTAACGTCGGCTGCCTGTCAGACAGCTGTGAAGAAAAAATGTAGAAGCTGTAAACCGACAGGCAACGCCAAAGGTGCACCTGCTACCGGCAACAGTTGTAAACCACTTGGACATTAGCCCACAAGACCTGAGAGCCAGGCAAAAGCAAGATAGCAGCCTGCGGAAATGCTTTGAGGCTGTTAACCAAGAGGTCACGACCAGGTTCGCTAACACCCTTTTCTTTATGAAAGAGGGGATTCTCTACCACAAATATACGCTGAATTCGAAAAGAGAAACAGAGCAGCTTGTGGTCCCAAGGAGCCTGCGACATTTTGTTATGGACACGGCTCACGAAGGAATGCTTTGGGGCCATCGAGGAATCAAACGAACCAGAGACCATGAGCTCAGAGTTTTACTGGCCGGGTGTTCAGTCGGACATCACACGATTTGTTAAATCATGCGCCACGTGCCAGAAAAGAGTTCTCAAGAATCAAGTTGGTCGAGTGTCACTGGAGCCTATTCCACTTAAAAGAGTCACCAAAAATAATATGGAACCATTATCTCGCATGCCACAGACAGCAGACAAGCGATCCTTCGTTCCATTCCAACGTAAGGAATCGGCTCGAGACGTCAACAGATCGGAATCTGTCTCTCCTGAACGACGCTTACAAGTGACAGGTCTGCGACAAACCATAGATGAACCTGCGGTGTCCACCTACCACACGTGGAAACATGCGACAGCATACCGGCCACGATGCTTCTATAGCCGGAAAAAAAAGTCAGATCATTGGGCGGCCTGATGCAACACGACTTCTCGGCTGCGTATATAAAAGGGTGTAGAACGTAGGCGTAGAACATATAAGCTGGTTACCATGTCCATGAGGTAGTCGTCTCGGAAAACTGTGTCCTTTATAATAATAATAATGAGCTTTAAATAGTTGTAAAGGCATGGTGCTGTACAACGTAGATATCCTGAAATTTTAGTTCTCTTGATTGTTTATACTTTTTCATGCAGTGTACTTTTGCAAATATTTTTATACGTGCCGAGTGTGCGGTGCTCGGAACAGATATAACTGTTGCATGTGCCGAGTGTGCGGGGCTCGGAACTGCTGTGGTGTGCAGTAGTGCTTTCGTGTGTGTTCCCGTCAGTCTACCAACATGTCTTCAGTACCCTCAAGTTCTTCAAACGGAAGAACTTTCTTAAGTGGGGGGGGGTGAATGTGATGAAGTGACAAAATGCGAGCGTAGCAGAAGACAGCGCTGCATGCCCTAGAAGAAGACGAAGAAAGAAAGTGGTTCGGAAGATCGCGCAGAAGAAAAAAAGAAAAAGAAGGGGGCTCGCGCAGAAGAGAGAAGTTGGAACGCCGGCAAGACGTGGCGAGAGAGCCTAGGGCGAACCCACAATTACGCGCGAGGTTCGGAAGGCTGGGCTGCTCTTTTCGAGCCGTTGAAGTCCTCGGACCGTGGCGTGACCTGGCACGAGTTCCGGGAGGGCCTGCTGCCGGACGTCTTCCAGACAGCGAGCGTGCTCGAGACGCCGGAGCCACCAGCTACCACGTCTAGCGAGCTGTGTCCTCCTACTGCTGGCGACTTCGCCTGAGCCTGGGGTCCGTCCCTACCGGGACTTTCGCCTGCGCACACAAGCGACCGACCACCCTGCAGGGAAGCAACGAGCCGCACCCCGCAAGGCACCGGACTAGTGCACACTTGTGAGACTGCGCTTGTTTGTTTTGTTTTCTGTTTGTCGCGTGCACGGGCCCGTGGTCCTTCGTGTAATGCGTCTTTGTCGTCAAATATAACTCCCTTTCTTGTGTCCGCACTGTCGCCATCCTCCTCGCGTCACAAGCCTTGCGACATGACGAACCTAACCACCACAGCGTGCCTCATAATCATATCCTGGTTTTCGCACGTGGAACCCCATATGTTAATATCTTGCTCCGTGTAAAAATGTTACAACCTCTTCGTTTGCAGCTTTTACCGAATCCAAAAAAACTACACTGCGAGAGCGCTACGCGGAAGACTATCGATCTACTGGGAAGGAAGAAAAAGGAAGCTGGCCCATTAAGTGCATCACGAGCACTTATTGCTATGAGGCGCGACACATGTGCTAGTAATGGTGCACCATCTAGCGCCATGAAAAGAGTGGTAACGCTGATAATCGACTGCGTGGATGTGTCTGCGATCCAACTGACAGAAAATCCAGGTTAGCGCGTCGAAAGACTGTTCAACCCCATGATTACGCTCATTTTAGGTGCGAAGCACTTTAGGGGCTCGGCTTGTCGGCGCCTCCTGTCGTCACGGTGTCATGTAGCCGCGGCTCATCATAAAGGTTACTTGACGTAATTACGTCATCCTATCATGGCATCATAACAAAACAAGGTCGGCTAAATTTGTGACGCAATTATGACGTGATCATTACTTGGCGAAGCACCTTAGGGGCTCGGCTTGTCGGCGCCTCCTGTCGAGACGGTGTCATGTAGCCGCGGCTCATCATAAAGGTTACTTCACGTAATTACGTCATCCTATAATGGCATCATAACAAAACAAGGTCGGCAAAACTTGTGACGCAATTATGACGTGATCATTACTTGGCGAAGCACCTTAGGGGCTCGGCTTGTCGGCGCCTCCTGTCGAGACGGTGTCATGTAGCCGCGGCTCATCATAAAGGTTACTTCACGTAATTACGTCATCCTATCATGGCATCATAACAAAACAAGGTCGGCAAAATTTGTGACGCAATTATGACGTGATCATTACTTGGCGAAGCACCTTAGGGGCTCGGCTTTTCGGCGCCTCGAGGCGGTGTCATGTAGCCGCGGCTCATCATAAAGGTTACTTCACGTAATTACGTCATCCTATCATGGCATCATAACAAAACAATTTTGGCAAAATTTGTGACGCAATTATGACGTGATCATTACTTGGCGAAGCACCTTAGGGGCTCGGCTTGTCGGCGCCTTCTGTCGTCACGGTGTCATGTAGCCGCGGCTCATCATAAAGGTTACTTCACGTAATTATGTCATCCTATCATGGCATCATAAGAAAACAAGGTCGGCAAAATTTGTGACGCAATTATGACGTGATCATTACTTGGCGAAGGACCTTAGGGGCTCGGCTTTTCGGTGCCTCCTGTCGTCACGGTGTTATGTAGCCGCGTCTCGTCATAAAGGTGACTTCACGTAATTAGGTCATCCTATCATGCCATCATAACAAAACAAGGTCGGCAAAATTTGTGATGCAATCATGACGTGATCATCACTTGGCGAAGCACCTTAGGGCACGGCTTGTCGGCGCCTCCTGTCGTCACGCTGTCATGTAGCCGCGGCTCATCATAAAGCTGACTTCCCGTAATGACGTCATCCTATCTGGGCATCATAACAACACAAGGTCGGCAAAATTTGTGACGCAATCATGACGTGATCATTACTTGGCGAAACACATTAGGGTCTCGGTTTGTCGGCGTCTCATGTCGTCACGGGGGGCCATGTAGTCAAGGTCCATCATAAGAACGGGTATGTGCCACAAACATTGAATATCTCCCACTACCCACCACCGGTCCACTAAAAATGAAGAAGGCAACAGGTGGCCCAACAAGCGGCTGCCAAGCGATGGCGGTGAGCCGGTGACGTCGGGTACGTACAACGGAGAATACTAGGGAGCGGGAAAGGCAGCGGTGGCTGCGAGAAGACTCCGAAGCGATGGAAGGCGTACGCCAACGATGACTTGCCCGTATATATATGAGAGGTGGAACACTTGGCTTCAGAGCGAGTTTCTGTCTCTGGAGTTTGGACAACCGTGGCGTGTCTGTGACTGTCTGCAATTAATTCGAATCTCTTTGCCCTGAGAATCAACGTAGAAACAACCTAGCATCACCTACCTAAGATCTAGCAACGACCCAGAAGCTACCTAGGAACATCCTGCATTGCCTAACTAAGGCCTTAAAACAACCTATAGAAGCAACCAGATTAGTCTTCAGAATCGTCCCGTTACGCTGTTTCGAGCCTTGCGCGGCCAAGTCCAAGCTTCGCCAAATTTTTTCTACAGTGACCACCCTATAGAGGCCAGTCTTGAACATTCGGCGGTATATCTTTAGCTGCAGGCTGTAGTATTGATTCAGAATATTTTCGTGGCCGTTGCTTTGTAAGAATTTCAGTTTTGTGTAAAAATGTGGGCCCATTAACAAGTGAAAATTCTCGCCACACTCGAATCGCACATTGCAGGTATTCATGATGGTATACAATGCATTCACATCAGCATTTGTGGGATTATGCCTGCTTGCCGTGCTGTTCCCATTTGTGCACTCCAAGGCAAGTACCTATACTCATGTCTGGTGTAGTACATGTGGCACGCCAAGTGGGGTATTCGAAGACGTCATTTTTAAATGTCCCTCATTGAAGCGTTACAATTAATATCTGGTGCTTTTTTTTGAATGCTTGTAGCGTAGAAACTTTCGAAGCGTTTCGTACAACCCTTCTAAATGACACATAACGTTGGTTCAGCAATTAGTATACTGCCAATAACTAAGCCGTACATTTATTATTTTTATATTCGTTAACTAGTTCCCCAATGAATTTAAACGTAAATTCTGTAAATTATCTCGTGTGAGGACATTACGAAAACATGATAATAAAGTTTCTGGACACTTTTGATGAAACGCACAACCACTCGGGCGTAACTGTAACTTCTAGATTGCTAGCTTTTGAGTACATGAAACAGGTGTGAGGCGCAGTAGAGTGTATGGAATTCCCAATATCCAAATGCAACCGCCTCTACCAGGTTCGAATATTGAATCTTGAAAGTCATTGTTACCGTAGGAAGTCGTGGATAATAAATGACTACTTTGCAAAACAGTGGGTCAATGATATCGGTCAGAATTTTCGTACATCTGGAGATAAATCTTTATTGCATGGTGGTATACTATATCAAACACGGTGAGTGATGTAAATACAGAGCAGCTGCCACACAAAGCTCGTCTCCCATTTCATTCGGCCTTTGCGCCGATTTCTCGCTGGGTATTTGACTAGCCTATGCCATATCGCAAATACATTTTCGATGCAGGGAGCCGGCATTGCGACACTCGCTACGATTGTCTATCAGATTGTGCATGTCAGCCGAATAATTGGGAGTGGAAGGAAACCTCCAAGAATGGATGCGAGTCTGGACTTTTGCCCTGGAAACCAAAGCACCCTAGCGGTAGCGCTTAATGCGAGCAGGGTGACACACGAAGCGTAAGTGTACCTGCGTGTCATGGTTTTAAGTTTTTCGTTTCATTTAATTTTTAATAAAGGACACCTATGGCCAAGGGTAGTTCCGTAAAAAAAATATTAAATAAATAAATAAATAAATAAATAAATAAATAAACGACCTTCCTTGCACAATGAAAAAAATAGTACAACATCACAACAGGATCACTCATTTCCAACTGGGTTCATCTGTCAACGCGTAATGAACATGCGTATCTCAAAGGCGAGCATGAGGCGTGACCGCGCGAAAGATTATTGCCATAGAAGATGGTGGCAAGCAACCTCAGCGTACATAGTTTAGTGCATTTAGAGACAGATAGCATTTCGCGTCGTAAAATTCCAGAGAGCACGTGCACTGTAGGATAATGGCGCCGAGCAACTGTAGATACCATTAATTTATTCTCGGGCCAGCATTTAGAGCAAGCATACATATTATGCACCCGAGCTTTCGCATGTGAAGCTGGCCAGCACAGGGACTGTGGATTTCGTTATGTCGCATCTGTTCGCATGTGAGCGCTGGCGTCGGACATGTTAAACTAGTAAAGACCGACGCTTTCGCAGTCGTTCGTTTAGCTAGACCCGCAATTCTCAATGATACATGTTTTGCGCCAACAAGTGAGGCTAATACTGCGCTATAAAATAGTGTTAGACTTTAAGATACTACAGCCAGTGATTAAAATACAACGAAGAACAACGCGAGATAATTTCGCCATTTGCGGCTTTCATAAGCGCATCAGACAACACCGGTCTCACGACAGATAAGGATGGCGCTGGACTATGAACTCACGTTTACTTTCGTACAAGCGGCTCAATCTTAAGTGTGCACACGCACGAACTGAACAGATAGATAAACCACGCCTCGCATCGGTCAGGCGATGGGATCCGATACGAAACCACTCGTCACCTGCAGCAACAATTTGCTATCTCTTTGATCCTTACAGACTAAGGCGGCGATGGAATTTTATGGGCATCTCCCCCTATTTCCCCGTCCCTCTTTTATAAGTATTTTCGGTTTCAAAGATCAACCGTTTATATGCCTCTTGCAGCATTTTTACACAATATTAATCCGATGAAAATGGCCGAACGAGAGGCGTAAAAATGGGCGTGACACCCTCGAACGTACTAAACTTCTGGTGTAGCACTCGTTGTGCTGTGACAGTATCTTGATGCTGTCCTGATTGCTTCGTATACATCCTGGTATCAGTTGCTCTATTCGTATGTGGTAATGGAGTCTTCTTATTCTAAGAATAGCGAAGGCAGTGCAGTTGTCAGTTGAGTGAGAGGGCTCAACGTATAGTCTACGGAAAGTTGACCAGAACAATGGCTTTGGTGAGTTGCGTATCCACGAACTTCTGCGTATAAATGGATAACCCGCAAGAATGTGTCCGGGTTTTCCATGCTGTGTGCTCTGAACATAACACAACACTGGAATTGAAAAATGCATGAGCTGCGAGAGCGTCTGCACAGCGTTTATTAGTAGAGCAGTCGACTTAAGAATAAGAATAAGTGAAGCTAACACGGCAACACCATTTCTTATGGAACATCAACCAGTAACTCATTATTTGTGTATGCCCTTATGTCTTTAAAACGTGCTTTTAAAAGTGATTTATAGCAAAAGTAAATAACTTGAGCATATATGAGGATGTGACCGCGAACGATATTGTCTTCTTGGATGACTGTTTATAGTCTAAATTCGCCTTACTATTTCTTTTTTGTCCAGGACAGAAGAATCTTTCATTCTATTCCGCATATCCTATATGTGGACCAGCTTTTTTGCTCTTTTAGCCACTGTCGTCATTGGTATCTTCGTCAGCTCTCTTACAGGTGAGACTTCTAACAATTTTTTATGTTTTTGTGATCACTTATTTCCTTTTTTTTTCGTAGGAATATTTTTGTGGTTGATGCAATTACTCTGCCAAAGTTAAACAGATAAATCCAAAGCACACACAGACATTCAGGTATGTCTACGTAGACGCCCACGTACACATGTTCGCACATTAGCGCGCCTATAGAGTGCATAATGCTGTCTACAAAAGGCGCGGGTGCATGGTATTCTGGTATTCTGTTTGGCGTGTGATGTTATCAGCGAATGCCTGGCCTCTGGCACAAATAAATATACTCGTAGCTTTGGTAACTGCGACACACCGTAAAAATTTTAGATGTCTTTAGCTGCGCTTGAGGAACGTAATGACGCTAGGTGGTTTACCTTTCTGTGATAGCGATTCTATTTGGGATGTACATTATCGGTAACCTTTGAGGAACATTTATGTAAACTTACAGCGTGTGTGAATGCACGCAGTCAAGTACGATCTCGTTGAACTTCGTCCGCTTCCATTACAATCGAACAAAGCGTGCACACGTCTTAATCCTATGGAAATCGGCCAGGCGACTGGCGACGTATGCGAGCGCGTCGGGGCAAGCGGGCGCCGAGAGAAAGGAGAGTAGCGGAGAAAGGACAGAAAGGCGCGATGCGAGTGCCTTCACGAGAGAAAAGCGGGAAGCGAACGATACGCGCCCCACGCGCACGTGACCTAAGCGAGCGTGCGCAAGCTCAGCCGGCGCCAGTGAGTGCGCGCCATGCGAGCCCCGCCACGAAAACGAAGGGAGCGGCGCGCGCTACGTGCGAGCGCTGCAAGTGACGACACCCTTTTCCTTTTCCTCAACTGTGACAGAGAGCACAGTATACTACTGTAGTCTACTGTTGAACATGTACCTACAGCCCAAACCTCGTCTTCCAAGCTCTATTTACAACGAAGCTATAGGTAATAGGCACTGTATAACGATACCCTTAATCAGTGGCGTAAATCATGGGCGGGGGGGGGGGGGGGGGGGGTCAGCGGGTCCTGACCCCCCCCCCCTGTGCTCAGGCTGGGGGGGGGGAGACCCCATGCAAGTGTCCCCCCCTTGAGATTTATCTTGCAAACGTCACGTTTGAATTTCTTGACAGTCAAGGACAACGAAGTTTCCGTAAAAGCAACTCTGAAATCGGAAGCACCTTCAATGAACAGTAAAGAAGAACTTCTAACCTGTACGCACGATGGGAAATACCGTTATGCGTTAGTACAAAAAGTGCTACCATTTTTTATTGCGTACTTTAACCCGAATGATGCAGCTGCAGGAGATGCTTGCGCCTGCCCACGAATTGGTATTAGAAAGTAACTTCGACATGTGATGCCGCTTGGATGCCCAGTGCTATTTTTTGTCACCGGGCCCCGACACTCATGCTCATTCTATTGTGCGAACTTCGGCGAGTTTGAGCGTATCTATCTATCTATCTATCTATCTATCTATCTATCTATCTATCTATCTATCTATCTATCTATCTATCTATCTATCTATCTATCTATCTATCTATCTATCTATCTATCTAGCCGCCTACGACTTTGTGCTCTCCTGGCCGTATCGTTAATGGGATTTATACCAAATTTTTTATGACATAAAATGACTGTATGACGAACATAAATAGCTGGTCATATCATGAAAATCATGAGTAACTTGTCATGAAAAGAATGATTTACATGCCACGTTCATGGCGCGCTCGCGGCCGTTTAGTTAGCTTGATATACACCAAATTTGGGATTGAGTAACATTACTGTATGACGAACATAAATGACAAGTGGTAGTATGAAAATCATGATTTCATGAGCGACATGACTTGCATTCCACGCTCATAGCGCGCTCGCGGCCGTTTCGTTAGCTTGATATACACCAAATTTGGTATTGAGTGACATGACTGTATGACGAACATAAATGACAAGTGGTAATATGAAAATCATGACTTGTCATGTGCGACATGACTTGCATGCCACGCTCATGGCGCGCTCGCGGCCGTTTCGTTAGCTTGATATACACCAAATTTGGTATTGAGTGAAATGATTGTATGACAAACATAAATGACAAGTGGTAATATGGAAATCACGACTTGTCATGTGCGACATGACTTGCTTGCCACGCTCATGGCGCGCTCGCGGCCGTTTGGTTAGCTTGATATACACCAAATTTTGTATTGAGTGAAATGATTGTATGACGAACATAAATGACAAGTGGTAATATGGAAGACTTGTCATGATCGACGTGACTTGTTTGCCACGCTCATGGCGCGCTCGCGGCTGTTTCGTTAGCTTGAGATACATGAAATCTGGTATTGAGTGACATGACTGTATGACGAACATAAATGAGAAGTGGTAATATGGAAATCATGACTTGTCATGTGCGACATGACTTGCATTCCACGCTCATGGCGCGCTCGCGGCCGTTTGGTTAGCTTGATATACACCAAATTTGGTATTGAGTGAAATGATTGTATGACGAACATAAATGACAAGTGGTAATATGGAAATCATGACTTGTCATGTGCGACGTGACTTGCATGCCACGCTCATGGCGCGTTCGCGGCCGTTTTGTTGGCTTGATATACACCAAATTTGGTATTGAGTGAAATGATTGTATGACGAACATAAATGACAAGTGGTAATATGGAAATCATGACTTGTCTTGTGCGACATGACTTGCTTGCCACGCTCATGGCGCGCTCGCGGCCGTTTCGTTAGCTTGATATACACCAAATTTGGTATTGAGTGAAATGATTGTATGACGAATATAAATGACAAGTGGTAATATGGAAATCATGACTTGTCATGTGCGACATGACTTGCATGCCACGCTCATGGGTGCTCGCAGCCGTTTCGTTAGCTTGAGATACACCAAATTTGGTATTGAGTCACATGACTGTATGACGAACATAAATGACAAGTGGTAATATGGAAATCATGACTTGTCATGATCGACATGACTTGCCTTCCACGCTCATGGCGCGTTCGCGGCCGTTTCGTTGGCTTGATATACACCAAATTTGGTATTGAGTGACATGACTGCATGACGAACATAAATGAGAAGTGGAAATATGGAAATCATGACATGTCACGAGCGACATGACTTGCTTGCCACGCTCATGGCGCGCTCGCGGCCGTTTCGTTAGCTTGATATACACCAAATTTGGTATTGAGTGACATGACTGTATGACGAACATAAATGACAAGTCGTAATATAGAAATCATGACTTGTCATGTGCGACATGACTTGCATTCCACGCTCATGGCGCGCTCGCGGCCGTTTGGTTAGCTTGATTACACCAAATTTGGTATTGAGTGAAATGATTGTATGACGAACATAAATGACAAGTGGTAATATGGAAATCATGACTTGTCATGTGCGACATGACTTGCATGCCACGCTGATGGCGCGCTCGCGGCCGTTTCGTTAGCTTGAGATACACCAAATTTGGTATTGAGTCACATGACTGCATGACGAACATAAATGAGAAGTGGTAATATGGAAATCATGACATGTCAGGAGCGACATGACTTGCTTTCCACGCTCATGGCGCGCTCGCGGCCGTTTCGTTAGCTTGATATACACCAAATTTGGTATTGAGTGACATGACTGTATAACGAACATAAGTGGCAGGTGGTAACATGAAAATCTTGGCATGCGTGTCATCTACAGTGCCATTTACATGCCACGCTCATGGTGCGCTTGCGTCCAGTTCGCTAGCTTGACATACACCAAAATTGGTATATCGCGACGTTACTGTATGACGAACACAAATGACACGTCGTAACATGTAAAACATGACATGCAAATTATGTAAAGCATTATTTGCTCCTTCCTGGCTGCTTAGCATTACATGGATTCCCACAGTGCGTGGGATCTGCCGGCTTTTTTATTATTATTATTATTATTATTATTATTATTATTATTACTACTCCTACTACTACTACTATTATGAATGCATAATTTTATTTTTGTATAATTAAAAATACAGCATATTGGTAAAAACAAAATGGCCGCCGTTGGAAGATGTTTGTCCCCCCCTTGTGGTCTTTATGGATTTACGCCACTGCCCTTAATTAATCAGAACTAAGTAGTGAGCACGGCAAGTACACTCCTCAGCCCGACCCTTGTGTACTATACGCACCAATCAAACATCACTTTGGTGTGTTCACTTACGGTGGACCTATAGGCACTTTTCTGTGTTTTTGTGAAATGGGTCCTTTTAATTAGGTTTTAATTAACGATCAAGTGCTACCTTTTTATAAGTTTCTTTATTTGCCGACTTATTCCCGGTTTCATTTCGCTCCTTCTTTGTGATCACGAGACGTAAACGTTTGCGCTATAAGCTCTTTTTCCTAGCAGCTAGCGCCATAAAATCAAGCCGTCGTGTCAAGTAGATAGTAGACAAAATCCATGTGACTTACCGCGGCCGAGTTAACGCGGCTGCCGCGGGAGGCCATGGCGTGCCCACGCTCGTGATCGCACGTCAGGTATTCGAAGAAAAAAAAAAGGAAAGAAGAAGGTCATGACACGCACGTGAGGTAACTTCTTGCCTCCGTACCATCCCTCCCTGCTTAGCTTCCAGCGCTCTCGTCGGGACGAGAGAAGAGAGAAAGCAATTACAGCGTGCGGTAAATCTCCGCAAGTGCGCTCGTACTTGACGGATTCTAAAAAGTTTCGCCCGATATGCGAAGTGCCAGACACACTGGTACACCTAATACTTGAGTGCCCGTGGAGCCACGAAGGTGGCAATACAAAGCCTGCAACGACCGCACGTATCAACCTCCTAGCGGAGACGTGGGAGGCCAAGATCGCTGCACGGGACCTAGACGACCAGCGAGGACTCGTCGCCAGGGCCCGGGAGGCCATTACGGCCAGAGGATTCTTGGAATGAGGGACCCTCCCACCTAGGGTGACCCCGAGCTTACGAGCTCGGGAACACTGTTTCGGGACATAATAAACGTTTATTTTATCATCATCGCTGCCGTCCATTCGTGAAGCAATAAACTCCTTTAGTGAATCCATTCGATCGTTACTTGGAAAAGTGTTGCAGGGCCCCTTTAAGAAAGTGCTAGAGGGGTACTGACACAAAATTTCGCGGCCGAGATAGCTTGCGGGATTGATTCCCGTGAACATGCGTATATCATCTGCAAAATAACAGCGAATATAGCTCCGAAGCTATTTTACTGCAATTTTGAAGTTTGAATTTTGAAGGTATTGACACCATGGGGACCCCCCTTACTTCCATCACGTCACGACACTGCCGTCAATAAAACAAGCTATGATGACGTCATAGCCGCCATTTTTCTTTTGCCTCATTTGTTCCAGCAGTCTATATACCTTTCGGCGGCTGCTCGTAAGTCCGCGGCGCAAGCGTTGAAAGTTTCGTGTTTGGCGACACTGCTGTTCCGTTTCCTGTTCGAAAGGACTCCTTGAGGCGGACCGTGCGGAAGCGCGTCACAGTTCTGTGTGCCGACGTGGTCGAGAACTGCACACGCTAGGTGCATTTTTGAAGCTCTCTCAAATCAAAACTTATACCGGTCGGTAATGAGGAGCCTGTAATTAATTATCTGTCGCGCGTTGTAGGAGGCGATGTGCCGTGTAATTACTAACAGGCCCCTAGCAACACAGTGCAGCAAAAAACGAGGTTCGTTGCATCGCTTTCGCTCTGTATTTTGCCTGATCGGTTGCTCACGCACACAAATAGTCTAACGTGGCAAAAAATATAAAAACAACGATGAGTAAGGTTTATGTATTCTTGCTTTAATCACACAAAACACTCGTCATGACGGATTAGTGCGGGTGCGCCGTTTACTAGTTCGTACAAAAGTAGTTTACGCAGATGTGCGCATTTGATGTTGTCTCGTATATAATTTTAGCATTGATATCTATCTATCTATCTATCTATCTATCTATCTATCTATCTATCTATCTATCTATCTATCTATCTATCTATCTATCTATCTATCTATCTATCTATCTATCTATCTATCTATCTATCTATCTATCTATCTATCTATCTATCTATCTATCTATCTATCTATCTATCTATCTATCTATCTATCTATCTAAAAAGATGGAATATGCATCGGCTCGTGTTTAGCGCCGATTCTCAGCCATATGTTTCTGGCCATACGTGATAAAAGGTTGCAAGGCCATTTAGAAAAGCTAGGTGTGTGCCGGACTTTTAGGTTTGTTGACGATTATTTTGTTTTTTTTACACTGTGACAACCTCAACTTCGAGAAACTGTTTTCAAGTGTTCACCCCATCTTTCTTGAGCACCTTCAACCCTTGGTTCTAACACATGAAACACCAGTTCATGACACCATTAGATTTTTAGACCTTTCACTGCACTTCACACCCTCACATGTATGCTGGTCTTATGAGCCCCGAGCTCAAAAACCCATCCTTCCTTACGCTTCCGCCCATTCAAAACTAGTTAAAAGAGCTATTGTTCATTCTGTTTTTAATAATGTTTTAAAGAAGTGTTGTGAACACACCATGGAACGAAGCCTTCGGGAACAACCAGTCGCCGCACGAAAGCTGGCTACCCTTCCGAGCTTATGGTCGCTGTTGCGCAGGAACTCAAACATAGCCTTAGAACTCGAGATGTCAGTGAGTCAGTCCCACCAATAGAAAAAAGAAAAAAAGTTGTTGTGATGCCCTAGCTTCATCAGGTATCACACAACCTCAAAAGAATTGGGAAGCGTGCGGGTGTGGAAGTCGTCTTCTCGGCTCCTAAAAAATTGGCTGGCATGTGCAAAAAGGTTAACTGTAAGAATGGCGAATCACATAGATGTTCAGTCAGACATGTCAAGCAGTTTGTCGAGTGCAAGAAAGGTGTAATTTATTCCCTGCCGTTGTCGTGTGGGAAACAGTACGTGGGACAAACCGGACGATGCATAAACCAAAGACTGAAAGAGCACATGACAATGTCGCACGAGTAGCCACTTGTGGTCATGTGGCCAAACACTGCAGAGATTGTCGATCTGACGAAAATCACAGCGAACCTTGTGAACCGATGTGCAGCCGCGCGCGATATGAAGGTTATCGCGCGAGCGTACCGGTCAACGCTCGCGCGATAACCTTCATATCGCGCGCGACTGTACAGAGATTGCAAAGTGATAGGCAAGCATCGTGATGCTCTAACAAGAGAAATACAGGAAGCACATGTAATAGCAAAGTTGCAAGATATGTCTATAAGCGCACCCTCAGTAGCATTGTCCCAAAAAGAATTCAAATATCTTGACTGTGAAATTTGACGCATGTCTGTGTTCTGCCGGCATTAATGTTCAACCTGCGCATGTTTCTTGCACGTTTCTCCTTGCCACCAGCGGTACAAAAAGACTCGCTGGTTTCAATAAAAATATCAGTTGTCAGTCAGCGCTCCGTGTGTCTTGTGTGCCTTCCTTTCTGTGGTGTCTTCTCGCGCTGTAAAATATGGAACCTTCAATGTCCGTGGACTAAGTAAACTGT